>AWOL01S0032677.1:7117-36695 GCA_000715115.1 Nicotiana otophora
GGGAGGGGGGGGGGGAATTAGCCTTCAAATATATCAAGTTCGATGGAAGAAAGTTACTTCATAACAACAGGGTTCCGATAGGAACAAATGTAAGAGCTAAATGGTCAAAATGAACCATGCTCATGTAGTTGGCCCGAGCCCTGACACAAAACATGGACACATGTACAATGACTTGCAAAGAAAAATTTCTTCTTTACCGATATCTTATATCCAAGATTTATTACGCAAACAGGCTTAAGGTAAACCAACGAGTTCGAGCAACACCCACTCAACTATAAAGTCTACTGGCTACATTACTTCGAGTTNGATGAGGGAAAATGGAGAGAAATACTACCGGAAGTTCTTTGGGCATATCGAACAACATCAAAATCTAGTACTGGGGCAACCCCGTTCTCCTTAGTATATGGCTCCGAAGCCTTGATTCCAGTCGAANGTTCGAAATCACTCGCTCGACTAATAAGCCCACTGGCTACATTACTTCGAGTTTGAAATCACTCACTCGACTAATAATCCCACGAGCTACATTACTTCGAGTTCGAAATCACTCACTCGACTATTAATCCTACGGGCTACATTACTTCGAGTTCGAAATCACTCACTCGACTATTAATCCTACGGGCTACATTACTTCGTATTCGAATCACTCACTCGACTATTAAGCCTACGGGCAACATTACTTCAAATTCGAATCACTCACTCAACTACTACGCCTACGGGCTACATTACTTCGAGTTCGAATCACTCACTCGACTACTAAGCCTGCGGGCCACTTTTATTTAGAGTTCGAGCAAGCACTCACTCGACCATGACACTTACGGGCTGCATTACTTCGAGTTTGAAACATTCATTCGACTACTAAGCCTACGGGCTACTTTTATTTCGTGTTCGAGCAAGCACTCACGCGACCACTACTCTTACAGGCTACATTACTTCGAGTTCGAATCATTCACTCAACTACTAAGCCTACGGGCTACTTTTATTTCGAGCTCGAGAAAGCACTCACTCGACCACTATGCCTATGGGCTACATTACTTCGAATTCAAAACATTCACTCGACTACTAATCCTACGGGATACTTTTATTTTGAGTTCTAGCAAGCACTCACTCGACCACTACGCCTACGGGCTATATTACTTCCAGTTCGAATCATTCACTCGACTACTAATCCTACATGCTACCTTTATTTCGAGTTCGAGCAAGCACTCACTCGATCACTACGCTTACGGGCTACATTACTTCGAGTTCGAATCATTCACTCGACTACTAAGCCTACGGGCTACTTTTATTTCGAGTTCGAGCAAGCACTCACTCGACCACTATGCCTACGCCTACATTAATTCGAGTTCGAATCATTCACTCGACTACTAAGCCTACAGGCTACTTTTATTTCGAGTTCGAGCAAGCACTCACTCGACCACTATGCCTACGCCTACATTAATTCGAGTTCGAATCATTCACTCGACTACTAAGCCTACGAGCTACTTTTATTTCGAGTTCGAGCAAGCACTCACTCGACCATTACGCCTACGGGTTATATTACATCGAGTTCGAATCATTCACTCGACTACTAAGCCCACGGGCTATTTTGATTTCGAGTTCGAGCAAGCACTCACTCGACTATTATGCCTACGGGCTATATTACTTCGAGTTCGAATCACTCACTCAACTAATAAGCCTAAGGGCTACATTATTTCAAGTTCAAACAATCACTCAACTCGACTACTAAACCTATGGGCTACCTTATTTCAAGTTTGAGTAAGCACTCACTCAATTATAAAGGCTACAAAGTCCAAATTCGATCAAATTGCCTAAATCCTTATGAAAACATTCATAAGGCACGAATAAAATCTTCACAAGGCAGGAAACAAAACAGAAGCAAGTCGGTAAAAGAAAATGATATATATATATATATATANAATTGATTACAACATAGAAACTAAGGGCTAAGTTTCTTAGTTATCTCCGGGAGCGGTCTCTTCTCCACCGGGCTCCCCCTATTCTCGGACCCGCTCTTACTCCTATCATCACCATCATTATCATCATCGTCATCATCGGAAGCCAAGGCTTCAGCATCGGCTTCGAGTTCTTTAGCCCTTTTTATCTCTTCAGCGAGATCAAAACCTCGAGCATGGATCTCTTCGAGGGTCTCCCTCCGAGATCGGCACTTAGCAAGTTTAGCGACCCAATGTGCTCGAGTATTAGCGGTCTCAGCTGCCTCTCTTGCTTGGACCTGGGTAGCTTCAGCATCGTCCCGATAGACGGCCACAAGTGCATCTGCATCGGCCTTTGCCTTTTCATCGTTAGATTCGGCCTTGGCAAGTTCAGAGGTCAACCAAGCCTCGAGCTCCTCTATTCTTCTTGCTTGAACCGAGATTTTCTCCTTTATACTTTGAAGTTGGTTTTCGGCCGATGATAATTGGGCTCAAGCAGCTTCTTTCTCTGCAGCAAAGCGATCCATACCTTATTTCCACTTCAAAGACTCTGCTTTTATCACATCGACCTCCTCACGGAGTTTCCCAATCATCTCAATTTTCTGCTGCAGCTATGAGACCGAACAATTAGCCATCATTCTGGTATCGAGACCATAGGCTTTTAAAAGTATCATTACCTTCTCGGACAGATCGGTCTGATCTTGGTGAGCCTTGGCCAACTTAGCTCGGAGGTCTTTTATTTCCTCTCCCCTTTGCCCTAAGAGGAATTTAAGGGAGTTCCTCTCCTCCGTAACCCGTTGAAGGTAGGCCTCATATCGACGCAACTCAGTTCAGGACCGAGAACATGCTTCTCGATGAACTGTTGCGGCCTGCAAAGAAAGAAGAAACGAAGTTAGAAAAGAAAAGCATACGTAAAGGTAATGCCAACAAAATAATTTAAGGCTTACCTGATTCAAAGCCTGCTGCACTCCGCGAAAAGGATCTGATGCGTCACTTGTACCGGTAGCATCCTCGACACTAGTAAACAGGTCATGAAAAGGATAATCTCCATCATGAGGCTTGTCTAGTTTGAGGGCCCCCAAATCTTGGGCTTCCTGAATTGCCCCTGCAGAAAAAGAAGGGAAGGTGGGCGAGTCTTCGACTGCTACTGCCCCAAGTGAATCACTTGGAGCATTCTCTTCGGTTCGAAGAGATTCGGGGAGAGCCCCTTCAGACATATCCCCCATCTGTTGGCTTCGATGGGAAGCATCTTCGATCTCCAACAACTCGGGGACTCTGCCCCAAATCTTTCTCTGATATATCCTTAGTTCGAGGCGGAGCCTTATGAACTACCATCGATCCAGCTGCCTGTGGAACGTCGGTGGTCTTCTTCGTTCGGGCCGCCAGCGCAGACCCATCATTTGCTTCTTCTTCTTCTTCTTCTTCTTCTTCTTCTTCTTCTTCTTCTTCTTCTCCTTGTCTTCATCCCTTAGACGCAGAACTAATTCTACGGTCAAAGGAATGGTATTCTTGTTCGGCTTATGAGCCGTCCTCTTCTTCTGTTTTGGATCTTCGGGAAGTGAGGCTATTTTCCTCTTATTATCTTTTACCGGCTTTAGGACAGAGACCGAAGCCTCTTCATCGGCAGACGAGGGCCTCAAAACTGCATCTTTACCCACACATACATACGAGAAATTTTATTAAAGTGTATGGAAAGCATCTTGTTCGAACTGCCAAACAATATGAGAAATGGGCTTATAATGATTTTTGGCCTCCCATCGGCCCTTTGACAAGTCACGCCATGAGCTCTCGGCGTATGTGGAGGTCGAAACCAGATCCCGTACCCAGTTCTTAAGATTGGGAACTGCGTCGGGTATCCAGGGAACCGCTGCATCACAAAAAGGGGGATATCGGTGAGAAAAGAAATGAAAGGACAAAATAGTAAGAGATAACAGTAGAATTACACTTACGCTTCATGTTCTACTCCTCGGGAAAAGGCATCTTTTCAGTCGGAATCAGGTCTGAAGTCCTTACTCGAACGAACCTGCCCATCCAGCCTCGATCCCTATCCTCGTCTATGCTCGAGAACAGAGCCTTGGTACTCGACGTTGAAGTTTTATTAACCCTCCTCGAAAAAGGTGAGGACGGTACAATCAGATGAGATGATAGAGGGTGAAAGGCATCCCCTCGATTTTGTTCACAAAGTATCGGATCAAAATAACGATCCGCCAAAAAGAAGGATGGATCTGGCCTAGGGTTATTAGGTATTTACGACAAAATTCTATTATAACAGGGTCGAGGGGACCTAACGTGAAAGGGTAAGTGTACACACTTAAAAACCCTCTCACGTGAGTAGTAATATCCTCTTCGGGAGACGGCACTACCACTTCTTTGTTCCCCCAGTTATAATCTTTTTTTATCTGCTCGATATACCCCCTGGTTATCGAATAAATATATCTCAATACGGGCTCACATCGGCCAGGAACCGGCGAACCTTTATCGAGTTTGAAATCAGAGGTAAAAACACACTCTGCCGGAACGTACTCCTCGGGCCGTGGATCCACCGGTGTTTTGTCGGCGGTAGATTGGGAAGAAGAAGCTTTTTCTTTTTGGGGGACGATTTTTGATGTCTTCACCATTTTTGGATTTAAAGAAGGTGACAAAGATTTGGCGGTTTAGAAGAAGAATTTTGCAGAAAAGATTCACAGATCAAAGAATGAACTCAGAAGAGACGAAAAAGAACTTAAAATATTTTTGAAGATTGAAGACGTAAAAGTGATAAATGGTGGAAGAAAGGGCTATTTATAGATTGAAGCAATGGCGGTTCAATATCAGCGGTGGCCGACCACCGTTTGACACGCATTAAATGCCTTGGTAAGCTAAATCGACAGACAACTATCACGGACGTCATGGCCGGGCTCGATGCAAACATCAGTGCATATCCAATCGAGCCATTGGGAAATCATATCGTTTCTCACCACATCCTTCCCGAAAAATGAGGGGACTATCTGTATACGGTTGAAATAGATTTCGGCCTTCGTACGATTGATCGAGGCCGAAACATAATGGATCGAAGAAAGATTTCGTAATATCGAGATGGGTTCCGAAGATGGTATGAACGAGCTTCAGATTTCAGGTATAGGTCAAACACCGAGTTCAAAGTCATTATCGAGCTCGGGTCCGAATCGAACTATGATGAGATGATTTCGAGCTTAAGGGGCAGAGGCCAACCGATACCAAGCCCGAATCATCACTTGATTCCGAGTCCACATCGAGCTCTAGAAGCAATACCGACCAGCACCAAGGCCGATCGAGCTCGAGCTCACAGACAAGAGCCGTTGCAAACACACTAAGGGAGAGAATCTCGGCGGAAATTAGGGAAAAATTGATTTATCATAAGTTCTCCACTATGTATTTTTAATTATATCTAAAGTAGGATCCTCCACTATAAAGAGGATGACTACATTTCTGTAGAGGGCAGTTCTTTGGCTTACATTGTAAATTCAAGTATCATACACTCCTATATTGAAGAGTTATTCCTTTAAGATTCATAAATTGATTCATATTGCTTAGTCCTAAAAATCATCTTCTTTCCAACCTTGTTTATTTGGTATCCGTATTTGAGATTTCTATTTATCGTTATAATTTGTATTAAGCTATACTATATATCCTTAGAATTACATATAAATTAAACTCTCTCCGTTTTTCGGATAGACAATATTGTTGAGAAAATTGAAGGTTTTATTTATCGACAGTTTGAATGAGCAGCATTAATGTAAAAAGAAAAACTTTCCCCATTGAGGCTAAGATGAGGGATGGACGGACCAGAACCCTAGGTACGGGGTCCTTTCTTCTTCTTTTTTCCTGCATTGAAGATTAACAGTTATATTATGGATGAGTTGATGAGAGGGTAAATTATCATATTTATAAAATGGAAGATTTGCGTGCATGATTTATTGATATTATTTCATGTGCTTCTAGGGATATGATGCTTAATTTAAGAATCATAATCTATGATTGCATGGGCCATTTTTTATTACATGGTGCACGAAATAAAATTGAGAAGTCTTTGGCTCTTTTCATATAACTTTTACAACAGCAACAAAAAAAAAAGAAAAAAAAAGAAGAGAAACAGATTTACAACATTTACGATATTTTTTCGTTCACCAGAGAAGCCTGAAAATGCTGACTTCCCCTTAATTTGAACAAAGAGATCGGAAAAAGTCGGCTAAGTATTACACGTCGATTTCCGATGTTACGATTAAGAAACGATTTTGACGTGAGAATAAGATACCCAACCGGCCAATGCAATTAGAAGTGTGACGCAATTTTATCTTTAATTATGATATCGATTTTTTTTTAAATAGTCATAAGAAATTATGTAATTTATAGTATACATTTTTGTTTCAATTTCCTTGTAAAAATTTTATTTTTAGAAATTAATTAATTAACGTTCTATGCATACTACTTTTGGGAGCAAGTGCACAAATAGCCGCGTTTGAGTACCCTTATTTAAGGAATAGCAAAGTTTATAATATTTTTTAAATTTAGTCGTTTCAAAATCAATTTCAGAGCCTGAAGTTGGCATATTACTTGTGTAATTCGAACTTCAAACATTCATATCTGGAACTAAATTTGACAATCCCCAATTTTGCACTTGTATATATGAAGTATGAACTACCAAACTGGCCTACTTATTGCAAGTTGAGGCTTCATTTTGAGCAATAGCAGCATTCTTGATAGAAAAAAAGAACCCAACACGTGGTATGGATCACGTAAACAATAGCAAGAATTCTAAATTTTATTCTCGCTCAAACAATATGACCAAAAAGTTCCCTTCTCACCAACACCACCAACGGCAATCACTATGGAGCGCGGCCCATTTCCCTGAACTGTTTTTTTCTTGTACTTGTTGTGGTGGTCAAAATCTGAACTGGGCCAGGCCATCCACCCCCAAAGCCAAGTCCAGACCAAGAAAGTCCAAATTGTGCCATCAGTAATGGCACGACATTCTCTCACCAATGGACCAATGCACAAATGTACCAAACCCTTGATACGTCCTCTGGCCTTGCCAAGATAGGTCAATCTTCAATGTTCACAATGCAAAATATCTAGAATTTACTTCAAAAATCAAGCGACGCGGCTTTGCCTAATTCTCATTCGCACACATTCAACATAGGAGGGATGTTGGGGCACGTTAGTCCACTATAAAAGGGACTCCAATTCATTTCAAACAAATTCGTTGACTTGCAATCAACCCCTATACCTCTCTTTGTTGTAAAACATATATTTTCTTTGACGCAACTCATACTTTTGTATTTGCTGCTCGAAAGCACCACTTGACTTAAACAAGCTCAATAACGTGTCAATCAAATAAGAATATCTTTACTGCTTTCTCTTCTCTCTCTCTCTCTTTTTTTTTTGGTCCATTGACTCTTGCAATTGTTTCGTTTGATCTTGATAGTAAACGATATTAGTGCAAAGGTCTTCATGTGCTGCTAAAAAAGGTCCATTGACTCTTGCACTTGTACATTGGTCCATTGACTCTTGCACTTGTACATGTGCTGCTAAAAAAGGTCTTCATAAGGACAAAGAGGAGGATAAAGTTCATCAGTTCCTCATGGGATTGAATGAGGTCTATGTGGGTATCAGAAGCAACTTGTTGATGATGCAACCTCCGTCATCTCTCGATAATGTTTATAACCCGTGTTGTTAAAGTCCATGTGCTGTGAGCATATAATCCAGATGTGTGCTTAGCTCTTTATGCGCTTGTGCAATTTGTATTAAGTGAATTGCAGGGGTCTAAATTTAGTTTGGATGAGAACTTGGGTCGCCGTAAGGGCAAGGCCTAAAAGATGGGTCAACCTGAAGTTCTGAAGCTGTCTAGTTATTTTCCTAGGCCATATCGTTGTTATCTACTCGAGCATGTGATAAAACATTGATAATAGTGAAGGGATATTGGAAAAAGGAGTTATTTGCTATTGCGTCCTAATTTTTGTTTTCTGCTCGTTTATGTGCTAATTGTTGCGTGTCAAATGGTTAACTATCAGTATTTGGGATTTTTGCTTGCTTCCAGAAACTAAGTCTTTGAAGCTAAACATCTTTTATACTTTATTTAGCACAGGTGCAAAGTTTACATATATTCTCTATTTTTACCTTTCTCTGGAAACGAAGCCTGCATATGTTTTCTTTGTACCTTGAACCTCTCTATTATTTTTGAATGAAGTTTTGGACCAGCTATTATTTGCTTAGTATCTATTCTTTCCAGTTTGACTTACATTTCATATTTCAATAAAATGCTTCGGCCCGTTTTCACTCTAGTTTCTACCTCCACTTTGTTACTCTACCATGCTCTTATCTAATTAATATAATCCCTAAATTTGGAGGCCGACACGAGCCGTTTGTTGTCTTATATGTTATATGGTCGAGTCTTTGCCTATTTTCCTTATGTGACGCTTAGCTAAATCAAAAGTAGAAACCTTAGCTTTTATTTGAGTCTAGATCTTCCCTTTAGATAGTGTCCAACGCCTCATGGACTATAAGAATGTGGCATGTAGACCTATTAAGACACGATTTAAAATCAACTAGTGCGCTTTAGGTAACAACTCAAAGATAGTAATGAGGGTAGCAGACATGATACACAAATTGCCCGAATAGCCATTGCACTTTTGGCTATAAACGTCTTAGCAGACTTTGCACGGGAGTTGATCCATTAGGCTTAAAAATTCAGGTCCCCCTTTTATGTAATTAAGTTGGCTTTCTACGATTTACAATTCTTACGTTTTTTCATGACTAGTTTTAATTAATTGCTTTTAATTGATGTATATACGTGACCACTTAGGATTAATTCACAACTCAACAACCTACAACCTAGTCTAATTCAACAATCCGACATAGTTTAGAATTCGGTCGGGAACCATAATTGTAGACCTCGAAGAGTGCCTAATACCTTTTCTTTGAGGTAATTTGAGCCCTTAACTAATCTTTGGTGACGTTGACTAGTTAAAACAGAGTTATTTGCAAATAGGTAGCCTAACGCACCTTAAAAATCGTTAGGTGGCGACTTTTATCATTTAATGTCCTTTAAAAGAGCTGTCACATGTCGAAACCCGCTTTTATAAGAAAATGGGATGCGACAACCACCTATTTGCAAATTACTCTATTTTAACTAGTCTACGCCGCCAAAGATCCGGTAGGGGCTCAAATTACCTCGAAAAGAAGGTGTTAGGCACTCTTCGAGGTTCACAACTGTGGTTCCCGACAGAATTTAAGATATATGGGGATATCGAATTATTAACTAATTATCCTAAATGAGCATACACATTGCTTTATTATCAAACTAAACGAATAAATGGTCAAAACAAGTTATTAATTATTCTAGGTAGTGAGGGATGATATAATTAATTGGAAGAAGTAATACGAAAATAATGTAAATAGAATAATTTGGAAGAAAATACTTCATTCATTGACTAAATTAATTGGTAAAACCTTTTGGTTACAAAGATATTCAACCTTAGAACTGCTTAAACAAATCAAAATTTCTTAATAATAAACATTTCTAGGACTATATATACAGGAGAGATTAGACACAATGGGGGTCCTAAACTTTTTAGCCTAAAGGATTACCCCATACAACATAAATAATACTTCGCAACCTTAAGTGCAATAGTTGCTCATATTATCCAGCGAGCAGAGACTATCATCTCCAGCTACCCGATTAGCATCTTTAAGTTGTTTACCTAAAGTACACTAATTCAATTATAAGTCGTACCCTATATGTGCCTACCTGTCCCATGCCTATTGTCCGGGAGGTGCTGGACAACTATAAGGGCGATTCTAGACTCATCCTAGGCTGCTCGAAATTAAAAGACTAGGCGCCAAATAGTTTAAATAAATAGGACTTCACAGAAACACATTTAGCATAAAATAGTTCATGTTTACCTCTACAGGTTAATTCATGTAAGTTCCAAACTATTAATAATCCAACGATTTATAAGGAGGTGGTAGAATTAAAGGTTGGATCAGCGAATTATTCTATGAACATGGTTTCTAATTGTGGAGGCATGTTGGTCAGTTTATTAGTAAACTCGTATCATCAAATTAATAGATTTGGACCTAGAACGTGATTTCTAGGTGAAGCTGTAAGTGGCCTATCATGATAGTGAAGGAATATGAACCAAGTAGATGTTAAGCCTATAAACATGGTTTCTACGTGGATAACAAGCTGACTTCATTATTAAGTTTTAGAGGCACGATATCTCTGTGTGATTTAAGTCTCAAACTATTAGGTTATGCAGTAGTCAATGGATATAGGCCGTTGATTACAATCCTATAGACATGACTTCTAGGTGCAAGGTATTAGGAACATAGTTCTTAGAACATGGTAGCACAAATAGTTGGATTATTTAGTATAAAGCCCTATGTGCATGATTGCTAAGTATTGAGTCCTAAGACATGATTTCTAAATGTAGTGGCAGATAAGAGAGTAGGTCCTATAGTTATGCATTCAAAACGTAAAGACTTAAGCACATAATATTTGGACGATGGTAAAGATAAACAAGTAGGTGATGTTGTTTGTTCATTATCCTATTAGACAAATTATACAGGTAGTGTCTCATTCATATGAGCTAAAGTCGTAGGCTCATGGTTTGTAGGTGAAACAGACAAGAGATAAATTTCTTATAGGACATAGGAAATTAAATATTATTTACGATGGCAAGTAGGAGGCAAATATGCTTAAACCTATAGGCATGTTATCTACCCAAGCATGCAAGAATTAACCTAGTCGTACTTCTGGGCCTTCAACAATATCACTACTTCTTGCAAATAGCAGTCCCAAACTCTAGATACGCAGGGGAAAGTTGATAGCATAGTTTTGGACCCAATACCAAATTTGGCCTAACAGACCAAGTCCAAACATAGAAGCAAACCAACTCTGTTTACCAATGATAACTAACACCCAACAAGAGTACCAAGAATCCAAATGAAAGTCTACGAAAATAGGTCATCTAGACGTCTCAAACTTGAGCAAGAAACACATATGCACTCAGAAAATTTTGATCCTTAATGTTTACAAACTAACCAAGAACAGAATACTCTAAGTAATATTTTAAGATGTGATATCTAAGAGGTAAAAGAGAGAACATAAGCAGGACGAAGAACGCACTTGAGCATCCATCAATTTTATAAAAGTCACATAAGGGATCCTACAAATGTATATTCTGAATATAATATCTAAGAGGTGTAACACCACATAGGGCTAGCAAAACAAAGCACACATTGGGTAGTTAATCAGACTCATGGAATCAGTTCAAAGTGACAACATCTCTAGGATAAGTACCCTAGAATGGCCAGAACTTAATCATAGAGAACATATAGGGGAAACTTAGTTTAAAATGTCTAAGTTAAAAGCATCCTATAGACATAGATTCTAAGCAGGGACTTAACAAGTCAAATAGATTGTATGCATTCATTTGATTTCAAAGAGAATAGGGGATCTTATAGGTCCATCAAAACACATAACATATGGAAAAGGATTCATGTGAAGAAGTGTCTAAACTAAGGTGACTTGCAGCATCAAGACATGGACATACGAAGTACTACATTAGTCACATAGGCTGCAATGAAACTTAAACAATATATAACATGATAGGGGGCTGCAATTCATACAATCAGAAGACCAAAGTCATAAAGCATTATTTCTACTTGAAGGTTTTAACATGGCAGTGGAATATAGAGCATGTAAGCATAAAACCCATAATCATGAATAGGAAAGGAGATCATTCTAAACAAGCATGCATTAACAGGCAGATGGTTAAACTACAGAATTGAAGATACTAACCCAGTTGCAAAGAGAAGTAAGCAAATGAGAAGAATCAGAATTCCAAGAGAAATTCAACAACGGTTGCAAGTGAGAAAATTTGAGCGGTGAAAACCTCAAGCTCTCCGGCACTTTAGCGTTCATAAGAGTCTCGAGGACTCCGAGCAGTGCTTGTGTCGGGGAAGGTAATAGAACAATACCAGAATGGAATTGGCTTTCATTCGGCCAAGAACAAAATCAACCAACAGTAGTTCTCAGAGAAGCAGAAAAAAATAGAACCAGTGTGAGTGATAGAGAGTAGTGACTAAAGTCTGTCTAAAGGGGAATTGGGGAGGGGTTTATATAGTGATGAATTGGTAATCACATAAGGAAAGAAGCCATTCACATCAAAATAATGAAAACATATTGCATGTAGCCCTATTTCATATAGAGTTAGGCTAAATTATACACAGAAATTCAATCGAGAAATATCAACGAACCAGATTGTCAGGGGAGTGAAGATTTCCCCTAAACGTACTAGGACATAATTATTTATAGAATCAATAGTCTAAACTACGTTTGAATCTCCACATTGATACTTGCCATGTTCAGGCAAGCATCATTAAACTTCTCGTATAAAAACTTTCCATAAGCGGGCAAGTAACACATAATAAAGAACCAATAGAAGAGAAAGCATTATAGGATAGTCATGAATCGACTCCGATCTGTAAAAAAGAAGGAGATTTTCCATGTTGGCTAGGGTTTTGGAAGAGAGGGTAAGAGAGAAGAAAGGGTGGAGAGGCGGCTGGAGGTGTGAAATGGGAATTAGGGTTTGGGTAAGGAGATGTAAGGAAAAAGGGGGAGATGTTGTGGGCCGTTGATCGCTTAAGATCAACGACTGAGATTCTAAGGAGTTAAGTGGGGCGGATAGCGGGTCACAAATGTGTAGGGGTATTGGTTCGTTCGATTTTATGCTCATAGAGATTGGGCTCAGGTTTTGGACCATATTTGGTCCGAAATTTAACCTTATATTAGGCCACAATTTAAAACATATGAAAAGTAATTAAAATAATTATAAAAATGTCTAACAAAATGATAAAAATGCAATTTGAGAAATTAACACTTTTAAAATAGTAGATTATAACTGTAAAAATATAAAATTGCTATTTTGACCTAAATAGCATAATAAATATAACTATTGCGAAAATAGGCTATCATCACAAACAATGTAAATGGTATAAAAATGCAAATGCAATTGTATGAAATGATGCAGAATATTATAAAATATGCATAAAATGCTAAAAAATATAAATTACTAGTTTGGGCATCCGATCACTCATAAATAATTTAAGGAAATAATAAATATATTATTTATCACTTATAAATGCTAGAATTAGTTAAAAATGCTTGTAATTTAAAGATGAAAATATTTGCATAGAAATTTCATGATAATATTTTTTAAAAAATCCATGAAGATAATAAATTGATATTTAAACACGTCATGAAGTAATAATGCAAGGAAATATCTTATAAATAATACTTTAAGATATGGAAACTACAATATAAAATATACTAACCCACAATGGCTAAATGGGCACTATAAGAGCAAAATTGACTATCAACAACTATCCTAAGAATCTCTCGGTAAAGACATCAAGATGATGGTCAATTTTGTCTGAATGAGGTATTTTAAAATATGGGGGCCGAACCCTGGTCCTTGAACTGCCTACATATCCCTGGTTTTACGGAAATCAGGACACGTGTAGTTCTAGATCTAAAAACGAATGAGGCCCATGGAGTCATTATAGAAAGACCGTATGTTTCAGTGATGTTGTGAATGATCGATATCACAGGTGGAAAATATGGGTGACAATAAGGCGTAATCAATCGTTATGAATGTGTAAGGCGATGTGATTAGGGAACTGTTACGAAAGAAAAAATATTCGATTATCGGTTGGCGATTATCTAGGGATACTAAAGGAATGTGAACGTTGAACATAAATTGGAGAGAGGATTGCTCCTCTTGGAAGAGCAGTTACCTTCCGTGGGACCTACAAATTGTAAGATACAACGAATGCGGAAAACATATTTACATAACAGTTATAACATCATTGTTGTGAGTATGTAAATTTAAACATGATGCAAATTCACTTTGGACCATGAAAGATGTCTTTGGACGATGCAAATTATGTCCTTAGATAATGATGTCCTGGGCCATGAAACATATTATAAAGGGATTCATAGACCGTGAAATGATATCCATTGGCCATGAGGATGGTTCCATTGGACTATGACGCCTTTAAATAACGATGTTCCACATCGAGATCCTTAGGCCATGAAATGTTGTCCTTAGGCTATAAAGGTGATGCCTTCCTACTATGATGCCTTCGAATAATGTGGTGATATTTCAGCCCATGAAATGCATGGATGTGTCGATACTTGGCTGTTCAACAAAGAATATAGGCAGTGCTTAGCTATATGTAGATAACGAAGGCAAGGTTTCGCCCTATGCAAGTTTAGAGGGAGGCAGTGCTTATCCTTGTGCAAGTAGGAGAGCTGTGCTTGGCCTGATGCAATAGTTAAAGCAATGCTGAGCCCTATGCAAATATGGAGGCAAATCTTAGCCTCATGCGAGTATGAGAGTAGTGCTTAGGCCTATGCAAATTATGACGGTATTGCTTAGCCTCATGCGAGTATGAGGGCAATGCTTAGCCCTATGCATATGCAGACAATGCTTAGCCTCATGCAGTAATGGAATCAGAACTTTGCCTCATGCAAGTAAAAGGGTCGTGCTTGACCCTAATGCAGAAAGTGAGGGCAGTGCTTAGCCATATGCCGGTGAAGGCAATGCTTAGCCTTATGCAATAATGGAGGCAGAGCTTAACCTCATGCAAGTGTGAGGGCAGTGCTTAGACCTATAAAAGTAGAAGGGTCATGCTTGACCCTAATGCAGATAGTGAGGGCAGTGCTTAGCCCTATGCAGGTAAAGAAAATGCTTAGCCTTATACAATAATGGAGGCAATGCTTAGACTTATGCAAATATGAGGGTAGTGCTTAGCCCTATGCAGATTATGAGGGTAGTGCTTATCCCTATGCAGATGAAAGCAATGCTTAGCCTTATGCAAGAATGGAGGCAGAGCTTAGCCTCGTGCAAGTGTGAGGGCAGTGCTTATCCTTATGTCAATTATTAGGGCAGTGCTTAGCCCAATGCAGATTGAGGCAATGCTTAGCCTTATGCGAAAATAGAGGCAGATCTTAGCCTCATGCAAAATACAAGAAAGGAAAGAAATTCTTAGCTCGGCAAATTTAGGCTTGGTAGCATCTATCCATTTGAAGATAGCGATCTCATCGTATATCCTTTGCAAGTATTCCTGATAGTGTTGCACCTATTACTTCTGCATTCAAAGAAAAATGTGAGTTTTGGGGAAGATAGATTCGTGCTCCTGACTCTGTGTTCTGTCCTTGCTTGTTTATTTCCTCCCCACATGCATAGAAGTATATAAACATGAATTAATTCTAACTCCAACATGATGAAAAAAAGTAAAAGGTCCCGAGACAAAAATGATCCAATTTGACCACTGTACATTGCTAACATGAGAAAATGGAATAATCGAGAATCTCGAGTAACTGGCCNGAGGGAGGCAGTGCTTATCCTTGTGCAAGTAGGAGAGCTGTGCTTGGCCTGATGCAATAGTTAAAGCAATGCTGAGCCCTATGCAAATATGGAGGCAAATCTTAGCCTCATGCGAGTATGAGAGTAGTGCTTAGGCCTATGCAAATTATGACGGTATTGCTTAGCCTCATGCGAGTATGAGGGCAATGCTTAGCCCTATGCATATGCAGACAATGCTTAGCCTCATGCAGTAATGGAATCAGAACTTTGCCTCATGCAAGTAAAAGGGTCGTGCTTGACCCTAATGCAGAAAGTGAGGGCAGTGCTTAGCCATATGCCGGTGAAGGCAATGCTTAGCCTTATGCAATAATGGAGGCAGAGCTTAACCTCATGCAAGTGTGAGGGCAGTGCTTAGACCTATAAAAGTAGAAGGGTCATGCTTGACCCTAATGCAGATAGTGAGGGCAGTGCTTAGCCCTATGCAGGTAAAGAAAATGCTTAGCCTTATACAATAATGGAGGCAATGCTTAGACTTATGCAAATATGAGGGTAGTGCTTAGCCCTATGCAGATTATGAGGGTAGTGCTTATCCCTATGCAGATGAAAGCAATGCTTAGCCTTATGCAAGAATGGAGGCAGAGCTTAGCCTCGTGCAAGTGTGAGGGCAGTGCTTATCCTTATGTCAATTATTAGGGCAGTGCTTAGCCCAATGCAGATTGAGGCAATGCTTAGCCTTATGCGAAAATAGAGGCAGATCTTAGCCTCATGCAAAATACAAGAAAGGAAAGAAATTCTTAGCTCGGCAAATTTAGGCTTGGTAGCATCTATCCATTTGAAGATAGCGATCTCATCGTATATCCTTTGCAAGTATTCCTGATAGTGTTGCACCTATTACTTCTGCATTCAAAGAAAAATGTGAGTTTTGGGGAAGATAGATTCGTGCTCCTGACTCTGTGTTCTGTCCTTGCTTGTTTATTTCCTCCCCACATGCATAGAAGTATATAAACATGAATTAATTCTAACTCCAACATGATGAAAAAAAGTAAAAGGTCCCGAGACAAAAATGATCCAATTTGACCACTGTACATTGCTAACATGAGAAAATGGAATAATCGAGAATCTCGAGTAACTGGGTTTTCCTTCTAATCCTTCTTGCGCTTAGAGCTTGCCTAGGTAGCATTTGTCTATTACAAAGATCGAATTTTGAAATATGCATTTTGTGATTGGTCAGTCATGAAGAATGGTATTATTACAATATATCATAGTGCATGAAATAGATAGATTTGTCGAATCATAAACTGCGACACATTTTTGACATTTCGCAACGTCCTTGTCCTATATAGAATTGTGAGGAACCTCTCAGAATTCGAATTCTACCCCAGTTTTGACAGACCAACTTTGATATATTTCCTGATAATCCTCTCTCGGTGACCCCCCGGTGTGATAATATCGGATCTGATTCATAATTTGCCTCAATCTTTGCCTATGGAGGGAAATGAAAATTTTATTATAATATGACCGAACCCATAGGGATGCCTACGTATCCCCTCTTAAACGAGAATCAGGTCAAGTGTAGTTCATGTTACATCAGGAAGAAAGTGCGAATACAATCTTGGATATAATATCTTTTGATGACATCTGAATTGATGGTTTTTGGTCATATCTCTCCATCCATTTTCGCTCGTATGGGTGCTCCTCCCATTAGCACTCGGTGAACCATGTAAGGTCCTTTCCAGTTTTGTGATAATTTACCCTTTGCCTCATCCTGATATGGGAAGATTTGCTTCAGAACCAGTTGCCCCGGTGTGAACTGTCTTGGTCTAACCTTCTTATTGAAAGCTCTTGCGATTTGTTCTAGTAAAGTTGGTCGTGACTCTATACCCATTTTGTGCCACTAAGATCAGCTTCCTATATGATCTGTAACAAAGGGATTTCTACCTCGGCGTTATAGTACTAACAACTTTAGTACTATAAACTAGTAGATATGGAGTTGCCCTAGTTGATATTCTGACCGTAGTGCGGTATTCAGGCAACACAAATGGTAACTTATCATCCAGTGTTTGTAGTTGTCTATCATCTTTCTTAGTATCTTCTTAATATTCTTGTTGGCGGCTTGTACGACCCCGTTCATCTAAGATCTGTATATGGTAGAGTTGTAGTGCTTGATCTTGAATGTGTTGCACATGGCCTGCATCAGATAACTATTGAGGTTGGCGGCATTGTTGAAGACCAATTTTGACCCTCTCTTTTAAAATTAAAATATTTATGCTTAATAATTCACAATAAATATGGTAAAATAGTTTCTAATCAATAATACCTATTTTTTATATAAATATAATAGGAAATAGTAATTAATAGTGTTAAATTAATAATTTTGTGTTAAATATTTAAGAATTATATCACTCTTACTATTTTGGAATTATAAAAATGACCTTTATATTTTAATAATCAAGTGTTATAATTAATTTAATCAATTAAGCTTTGATTTTAATTACATCGCTTATTATTTTAAATTAATTCAAAATTAGTTTCAAATTTAGTAAATAAAGTGTTTTAATTGATAATTAATTAATTATAGTAATTTATAATATATTTAATAATTATGTTTTTATCACATTTAATTAGAATTAATTAGGTATAATTAAATTAATTTTAAAGGGGATTGAAAGCTCAAAAGGCAACCATTGAAATTACCTAACTAAAATGCAATGTGGCCATATTTTAAATCAAATACCAGTTAATTCAGCCCAAATAGCACATGCCCAAACATTCCAACCCAGTCCAGACTGACCCCCTCTATCCACTTTGGCAATCTTTGTCAACCCCTGAGAACCAATGGGCATCGTGCCACGTCAGTCGTCCCCTTCACTCATGGAGAAAACACAACGGATCTGAACCATTGATCCAAGCCATCGACGTTCCATGATAATTCCTGCTTTTTCCCTTTATTTTAAACCTCTCATCAGATCCTATCCCAACTGTTGGATCACATAGATCCAACGGTCCCCGCTTTTTCCTACTAACTATTTTATCGAATATTATACCTTGAATTATGAGGCCGTTGATCAAATGATCCAAAGACCTATAATCCATCTCACACTTTAAACCTTAGAGACCAACCAGACGACCCCTAACCCTAATCATTTTACACTTTGAACGGCCGCCTCCCTTTCCTCTTTCTCTCCTTTTTCTCTCAACCCCTGTAATCTATCAATCCAAAACACCTTGCACAAATTAGTGCAAGGTCACCTCAATCGAGCCTAAATTATTTTCTCTGACCCTGAAAGATGCGAATCCCACCTGGTTCTTTCCCCTTTCGTCAATAGAATTTAAAACCCCAAATAAAAACCCATAGACCTAAAAGGATAGGATTTCATCTATTTTGTCCCCGTTCTTTCAAATCCATGGCATGCATGGCTGTTATCTTCAAATAATCATTGTTATTCTTTTTTCATAGGCCAAACATAGTGACCTTCAGGTATTAAGGTTTGACCGCTGGGTCGAAGGCTTCAACAGTCAACCTTTCTCATGCTCAGGTAAACATTCATAACTGATTTTCCCCTCTTTCCCTTCTGATTTCACCTTCTCACGATCGTCATCATCAACTATCATTTGAATTCAAGCGAAACCCTGGCGACTTGAATGCTAATATAAATAAGACATTCAATATCCTCACCTAACAGACACGAACATACTTAACATTACTAGCAAAAACATTGATAAAATTTAAGTCTTTCGGCTAAGTTTCAAGTTCCTGTAGCTTCTCCCAAACTTCTCTTTTATTTTAATTTTATTCATGCTCGAGTTTGATCCCTGTATGTGATTAGTTTTGGGTTTGGACTCCTAAACGACTAAACAAAGAATTCCTGCTTGGTTTGCTGCTCCGCAGAAGGTCAGTTCACAATGATCCTCTCTTTATCTTTGATTAATTATGTTACTGTGTGTTTATGATGTTTCTCTGTTGATTACCTTTCATTTGTGATACATATTAGTAGCTTATGGCTGTATGTATTATGTTCTGCCTTCACATGCCGTTCTTACTAATTGAGTTGATTATCTCCTGATAAGATATGATTGTGTTAATATTGCCAACCAATTTGTACTGTCTGTTGCACCCTATTTTGCACTAGTCAAGACATGATTCAACTTGTGGTTTCTCTGTTATTGGTGAAAGAGAGTCACCATCTAATATTTAAAGGTATACTAGGGTACCTATTTAATTACTAAGTCATATTTTTTATTAGTCTGCTAACCAGTGAGATTATGGGTAATGGTTCTTATTTTTCCAAGGGGAAGGTGTTAGGCACCCCTTAAAATCTACCTGAGGTAGCTCCATAAGACTTAGACTAATTTTGGGATCAATTATTTGTACTATGATAATTACTATTAAAGAGTACGACTTACTATATATCTAAGAGAGCATATAAAAAGGGTGTGAGACTTAAGAGGAGTGTGAGTTTGTAAAGGGGTTTAAAGATATATTGAGAGAGTTTTGTAATATGTATGTAAGTGGTCCATATTTGTAAAACATGTGAAGAGGGATTTGTGAAAGTGAGCCTAAGATATACCTTGGTTTGAAGGTCCTTAAAGAAAAGAATATTTGCTGAAAATCCCTTAAGGCGATGATTCTTGAAATTCTATTTTTTTTCCTTTTTGAAGAATGAAGCTGAGATCTGATTTCTCTTTTTGAAATAAAGTTGCTGTTTTGCTAAGTTATGGATTTTAAAATCTTTAACGGAAAGAAAAGTCAGCGAAAACATAATAATTTTCGAGCAAATTATAATAAGCGAATTAAGGATCTACTACTAACTAATTTCCTTTTTTAAATCTTATGTTGTTTAAGGCTTAGGCTTGACTAAATTTACACTAAAGCATAAGAGAAAATCACTTGATCTAATATATGTGTTATGTACATAAGAGATAAAACAACAATAAGGACATAATAAGTACAACTAACATTAATTTAAAACTAATAGAAACATTAAATTGTACTAAGGAGAGAGTAAATAATGATAAAAGAGCTGAGGGAAAGAGGACAGGACTCTGTGATTGAGTCTCAAGGAAAACATGCCAAGCGGTAAAGAAGATGCGAATATGGATGACTTTGGACTCCCCAACGGAATGCAATAAGGCTGGAATTGGGTTTGAGTTCCTCAGGAACTTAGAGGCCCAAACGGATGTACATGTCAAAAAAGAAAATAAGAATGTCATTAGATACATAGTCAATATATTTAGCATAATGTAACAACAAATCATACTCTAACGAACAGATAATTGAAACAGGAATAAGATTAATACTGTGGAAGAATCATAAATCAATGTGGTGGTTTTACTTAGCAAATAATTTATATTGAAAACCTTTCGTTGTCATTAAATATTAAATCCTTAAAAAACTGAATGCGTCAACGAATTAAGGGCTAAGGAGGGAACCCCACTCGACGTCGATTCTCCCTTTGGATCCCCCGTTACTTCAAAGTTCCCAAGGGAGTCAAGGCCCAGGGCAATGCTTGTGCTAGGGAGGGTAGCCCAACCTAGAGTTGAACTCTGCTCCCAAATACTCTTAAACACTAACAATATATTTTTCCTACGGGTAAAGTGCCAATGAGGCCCTTCCAATGTAAAATAAATACTAAGTATTACTGACCACAAAAATATATATACTTTCTCTTAATAACACAAGAGAACACAAATTACTTTTGATACTAAATAAGGAGCACGTATTAAGTAAGCCTAAAGGAGGTTGAATTTAGAATACATATATATGAGAAATAGAAGTCTCATGTCATACTGCTACCTCATTAAAGAACAACATATTCAAGCAGGTATTAATAACACTAATTAACACCTTAAAGATCATCAATGAAGATTCAAACCAACAGTCTTGGTCATCCATTGTTACAGAGAGGTTATCAAGGTCATCCAGAATGAGATTAAACTCTCATCATGGCTATTAATTCACATGTTCAAATATGGGATTTCTAAGGTCTCAACAGGGTGATGCTTTTAACAACATTAACAGGTCATCATGTACAGATAATATCAATAAATGGACTTCATCAGTTTTGAGAGTCAAGTTCAGTTTTAGATTAGTAATAAAGGGAATAAGTGAGCATGATTTTAAACAAAACATGGTATTATAGAGTCAAACAGGACACTTGTGATATTTAGTCAATTACACATAGACAGGGTAAGTGAGATAGTAACCTCATATAAGCAGAAAAATTTTGCACATTACAGAACTAATTACAGAACCAAATTAACATGTTGGTAAAGAAAGTAGATGGAAACATTGTATCAAAACAAATTCAAACTCAAACATAAGTCTAGTTCGGTATGTAGGTATGAAGTGATCATGCTTCACCTTCTAAAGTGTCACTTGATTAAAACATAGTGTCTAAGTCCTATATTCATGGAAGATAAGTTAATGATAGATGCATACAAGCTTTACAGTATCAACAGTGGCTCAAAGAGATTAAGGACATGGATGTACTACACAAGTTTTGTCACGACCCAAAATCCTAACCTGTTGTGATGGAGTCTATCGTGGTACTAGTCAAGCTGACATTTATGAAATAACTCAAACACTTAACAGAAAATAGATTTAAATAGTTTAAATAATAATAAATTCTCATAAACAGGATATAAAATCCAAAAGAAAAACACAATGTGGAAATTCCCAATATCGGGGTGTCACTGAGTACATGAGCATCTATGCATCACAAGTTTGGAAAACACAGTCTAATATAGTCTGAAACTAAATACAATAAGAGGAAATATATGGAAGGAGAGACAAGGTCTGCGAAACGCCGACAACTACCTCGAAATCTTCAGAAGATCAACTGTGCGCGGAAATTAACACCCATCGTGTCCGAAAATACCTAGATCTGCACACGAAGTGCATGGCGTAGCGTGGGTACAACCAACTTAGTAAGTAATAGACTAAATAAAGAACTGAAAGTATTTACGAGCTTCACGGTCATAGTTCAATTACAATGATTTTTACATAGAAAGGTAGGCATGCTTTCAAGTTCGACAATTAAGGCCAAAACAGTAAATTCATGTCAAGTTCAACTGAAATAGATTGTAATATCTTTCAGAAATTTCAAGACAGTGATACATGGCAGCTAAGTGAAATAATAATGAAATCAAATGCATCCTCTAATGGCCCACTCAGCCCTCCCATTCGCTCAGCACTCGGCACTCGCACTCAGTAGGTACATGCACTCACTGGGTGTGTGTGCATACTAAGGAGGGGCTCCTTCAACCCAAGTGCTATAATCTGTACGGACAAATCACGTGTTGTATGGACACATCACGTGCCATAGTATAATAGCTGGACTCGTACGGACAACTCACGTGCTATAGTGTAATATCTGGATCCGCATGGACAACTCACACGTTGCACGGATAACTCGCGTGCTATAGTATAACTATCTCACAATCAGTCCCTGGGCCTCACTCAGTCTTTAATCTCTCCAGCCTCTCGGGCTCTCAGTAAACATGAAAGTCAGCCCCAACAGAAATGATATAATGTATCAACAAGGAATAATAGAGACTGAGATATAATAACAAGTAAAACTGCGACTAAGTATAAAATAGCAATTTAGCAGATAATTCAGCATGTACACGACCTCTGTGGGTCCCTACAGTGCCAACACATAGTCTAAACATGATTTCTAACATGATTTGTGGTTTAATTTCTCTACTACATGGAGAATGTACAGATAACAATAGATTTTTCAACTACACGGTTCCACAGAATTTGACCAAATCACAATTTCTACAGTGCACGCCTACACGTTCGTCTCCTAGCATGTGCGTCACCTCAAAACCAAATACATGACACGTAATACGGGGTTTCGTACCCTCAGAACCAAATTTAGAATTATTACTACCTCAGTCCGAGCAAATCTCTACTCCAACACACTTTTGCCTCGCGAAACGGTCTCCAAATCACAAACCGAACATGCTCCTAAGTCCGAAATCACACAACGGAGCTAACAGAACCATCAAAACTCCCTTTCGGAGTCGTTTACTCATAGATCAAGATCCGGTCAATCATTTTAACTTTAGCTTTCAACCTAGAGACTAAGTATCTCATTTCATTCTAAAATCTTACCGGACCCGAACCGACTACCCCGACAAGTCACATAACAACTATAAAGTACAAAATGAGCAGTAAATGGGGAAACGAGACTACAACTCTCAAAACGACCATCTGGGTCGTTACATCCTCCCCATCTTAAAAAAACATTCGTCCTCGAACGGGTCTAGAAACGTAACTAGAGTCTTTAATAGGTGTGGATATGTGCTCCATATCTCCCGCTTGGTCTCCCAAGTAGCCTCCTCAACTGGCTGACCTCTCCACTACACCTTCACTGAAGCTATGTCTTTTGACCTCACCTTTCGAACCTGCTGATCCAAAATGGCCACCGGCTCCACATCATAAGTCAGATCGCCATCCAACTGAACGGTGCTGAAATCCAAAACACGAGACAGATCGCCGACATTTATTTGGAGCATAGAAACATGAAACACTAGATTCATACTCGACAAACTAGGTGGCAAGGCAAGCTTGTAAGCCACCGCCCTAATCCTCTAAAGTACCTCAAATGACCCAATATACTGAGGGCTCAACTTGCCCTTCTTTCCGAACCTCATAACACCCTTCATGGGTGAAACCTTGAGCAGTACCTTCTCTCCGACCATGCAAGCAAAATCACGGACCTTCTTGCCGGCATAACTCTAATGTCTACACTGCGCCGTGCAAAGCCTCTCATGAATCATCTTAACCTTGTCCAAAGCATCCTGGACCAAGTCAATACCCAATAGCCTAGACTTACCAGGCTCAAACCAACCCACTGGAGATCTACACCATCTCCCATAAAAAGCCTAATGCAGATCCATGTAAATGCTTGACTGGTAGCTGTTGTTGTAGGAAAACTCCGCGAGCGGTAGAAACGGATCCCAAGAACCCCCAAAATCAATGACACAAGCACGTAGCATATCCTCCAATATCTGAATAGTGTGCTCAGACTATCCGTCCGTCTGAGGGTGAAATATTGTGCTCAACTCAACCTGGGTACCCAACGCTCGCTCCACGACTCTCCAAAACTATGATGTGAACTGCGTGCCCCGATCTGAAATGATGGATACTGGCACACCATGGAGACGAACAATCTCTCGGATGTAAATCTCAACCAACCGCTCGGAAGTATAAGTAGTCCCAACTGGAATGAAGTGAGCGGACTTGGTCAGTCGATCCACAATCACCCAAATAGCATCAAACTTCCTCGAAGTCTGTGGGAGCCCGACTACAAAATCCATGGTGATCTGCTCCCATTTTTACTCTGGAATCTCTAACCTCTAAAGCAATTAGCCCGGTCTCTGATGCTCATACTTTACCTGCTGACAGTTGAGGCAACGAGCTACAAACCCCACTATATCCTTCTTCATTATTCTCCACCAATAATGTTGCCTCAAGTCCAGGTACATCTTCGCAGCACACAGATGAATGGAATACCGTGAACTATGGGCCTCCTCAAGAATCAACTCACGTAGCCTATCAACATTAGGCACACAAATCCGACCCTGCATCCGCAATACTCCATCATCCCCAATAGTAACATCTCTAGCATCACCGTGCTGAACCCTGTCCTTAAGGACAAGAAAACAAGGGTCATCATATTGACGATCTCTGATGCAATCATATAAAGAAGACCGAGAAACCACACAAGGGAAAACTCTGCTCGGCTCGGAAATATCCAATCTGACAAATTGGTTGGCCAAGGTCTAAACATCTAAGGCTAAAGGCCTCTCTGCTACAGGTAGATATGATAAACTCCCCAAACTCTCTGCCTTGCGACTCAATGCATCGACCACGACATTGGCCTTTCCGGGATGATAGAAGATGGTGATGTCATAATCCTTAAGCAGCTTCAACTATCTCCACTGTGGCAAGTTAAGATCCTTCTATTTAAATAGATGCCGTAGACTCCGATGATCGGTGAAAGCCTCACAAGGGACACCATACAAATAGTGCCACCAGATCTTCAAGGCATGAACAATCGCTGCTAACTCGAGGTCGTAGACATGATAGTTTTTCTCATGCACCTTCATCTGTCTAGACGCATAGGCAATCACCCTACAGTCCTGTATCAACACCGCACCTAGACCAATACGGGATGCATCACAATATACCATATAAGACCCCGAACCAGTAGGCAACACCAACACTGGGGTTGTAGTCAGATCAGTCTTGAGCTTTTGAAATATCTCCTCACAATCCTATGTCCACCTGAACGGAGCACCCTTCTGGTCAATCTGGTCATAGGTGTTGCTACAGAATAGAAACCCTACAAATCGACAGAAATACCCCTCCAAGCCAAGATAACTCTGGATTTCCGTAGATAAGGATGGTCTGGTCCAACTCTGCACTGCTTGAATCTTCTTCGGATCTACCTTGATCCCCTCACTCGATATCACATGGCCTAAAAATGCCACTGAATCTAGGCAAAATTCACACTTCAAAAATTTTGCATACCACTTCTTTTCTCTCAAGGTGTGGAGCACAGTCCTCAGGTTCTGCTCATGATTCTCCCGGATTCGGGAGTACCCCAGAATGTCTTCAATAAATACATTGTTCATCAAGTGCATGAATCTGCTAGGGCATTGGTCAGCCCAAAAGACATCACAAGGAACTCGTAATGACCATACCGAGTCTTGAAAGTAGTCTTCGGGATATTTGGCTCCCGAATCTTCAACTGATGATTGCTTGAATGCAAGTCAATCTTAAAGAAAAACCTGGCACCCTGGAGCTGATCAAATAGGTCATCAATATGTGGCAATGGATACATGTTCTTCACTGTAACCTTGTTCAACTGGCGATAATCAATACACATTCTCTTCTCTCAAGGTCTGGAGCACAATCCTCAGGTTCTGCTCATGATCCTCCCGGCACCGGGAGTGCACCAAAATGTCTTCAATAAATACAATGTTCATCAAGTGCATGAATACTGCTAGGGCATTGGTTAGCGCAAAAGAATCACAAGGAACTCGTAATGACCATACCGAGTCTTGAAAGTAGTCTTCGGGATATTTGGCGCCCGAATCTTCAACTGATGATAGCCTAGTCAATCTTAGAGAACACCCTGGCACCTTAGCGCTGATCTAATAGGTCATAAATACGTGGAAATGGATATATGTTCCTCACTGTAACCTTGTTCAACTGGCGATAATCAATACATATTCGCATAGAACCATCCTTCTTCTTTACAAACAAGACAGGATCACCCCAAGGCGACACACTAGGCCTAATAAACCCCTTATCAAGGAGTTCCTGAAGCTGCTCCTTCAATTCCTTCAACTCAGCCGGTTCCATACGATATGGTGGAATAGAAATGGGATGAGTGCCCGACGCCAAGTGAATATCAAAATCAATATCCCTGTCGGGCGGCATGCCCGACAGGTCTACAGGAAAGACATCAGGAAAATCTCGCATCACCGGAACAAAATCAATAGCAGGAGTATCAGCTCCAACATCCCTCACAAAGGACAAATAAGATAAACAACCCTTATCAACCATCCGCTGGGCCTTCAAATATGAAATCACTCAGCTAGAAACATAGTCTAGAGAACCTCTCCACTCGATCCTTGGCAACCCCGGCATCGCCAACATCACGGTCTTAGCGTGACAATCCAGAAAAACATGATATGGAGACAACCAATCCATATCTAAGATCACATCGAAGTCCACCATACTAAGCAATAAGAGATCAGCTATAGTCTCCAATCTCCCAATAGTCACTACACACGACCGGTATACACGGTCTAGAAAAATAGTATCGCCCACTGACATAGATACACGAACAGATAAAGCTAAATACTCATGAGGCATATCCAGATAATGAGAAAAATATGATGATACATACGAATAAGTGGAACTAGGGTAAAATAATGTAGACGCATCCATGTGGCATACTGAGACAATACCTGTGATCACTGCATCGAAGGCAACAATATCTGGTCTGGTAGGGATAGCATAGAATCAGGCCTGACCGTCCCCCTATTTGCCTTCCCCTCTAGGGATACCAAAGAAAAACACAACGCAGAAATTCCCAACATCGGGGTGTCACTGAGTATATAAGCATCTATACATCACAAGTGTGGAAAACACTGTCTAATATAGTCTAAAACTAAATATAATAAACGAAAAGATAGGGAAGGAGAGACAAGGTCTGCAAAACACCGGCAGCTACCTCGAAATCTCCAGAAAATCAACTGTGCGTGGAAATCAATACCCACCATCTCCGAAAATACCTGGATCTGCACACGAAGTAAGGGTATAGCGTGAGTACAACCAACTCAGTAAGTAACAAAATAAAGAATTGAAAGTAGTGACGAGCTTCAAAATCATAGTTCAATTACATTGATTTATACATAGGAAGGTAGGCATACTTTCAAGTTTGACAATTAAGGCCAAAATAGTAATTGCATGTCAAGTTCAACAGAAATAGAGTGTAATATATTTCAGAAATTTCAAGATAGTGATACATGGCAGCTAAGTGCAACAATAATGAAATCAAATGCATCCTCACAGAGCCACAATCACTCAGCCCTCCTATTCGCTCAGCACTCGCACTCAGTAGGTACCTGCGCTCACCGGGGGTATGTCCAGACTCCGGAGGGGATCCTTCAACCCAAGCACTATAATCCGCACAGACAATTCACGTGTTGCACGGACAACTCACGTGCTATAGTATAATATTTAGACCCGCACGGATAACTCATGTGCTGCACGGACAACTCACGTGCTATAGTATAACTATCTCACAATCAGGCCCTCGGCCTCATTCAGTCATCAATCTCTCCAGTCTCTCGGGCTCTCAGTAATCATGAAAGTTACCCCAACAAAAATGATATAATGTATCAATAATGAATAATAGTGACTGAGATATTATAACAAGTAAAACTGCGACTGAGTACAAAACAACAATTTAGAAGATAATTCAGCATGTACACGACCTTTGTGGGTCCTTACAGTGCTAACACATAGTCTAACCATGATTTCTAACATGATTTGTGGTTTAATTTCTCTACTAAATGGAGAATGTACAGATAACAAACAGATGTATGTGAGGATCTCAACTGATCATGGGACAAACAAACTTAATTATGCACCAATCACCAGTTGACTTTATCCAAACAAGATCATAACTACACCATGCAAAAGGAAGATAGCTTATCCTTAACAGAATGTATATACAACAAAGATTTATGAGAATAAGACAATCTGATGCAAATAAGATAATTTCCTACAAATGTATAAAACATTTGAGTATTATCATGAGAAGGTCATAGTGACAACATGAAAATTACCCTCAGAGTTAGTAGATACAGATATAGAGAAGAAGAGCATCTAAACACTTAGATTCTTTCAACTTAGTTAAGTGATATGAACTTATTGAACTTTCAGGAGTATATCAGTTAAGATTACCAAATAATGAACTTGATCATAAATTAAATAGGCTGCAGAGAATAAAATGTAGAAGTGAAGATCACAACAGTATCATTAGTGAAGGGAAAACATGAACAAGATTTAGTTTAACAATGATAATAACTAAACAAAGTAAAAACTTTAGTGGTAACTCTGAAACAGTTTAACAAACACAAGCGGAGAGGAAATTATTTAGACATTTTTAGTTCAGGCTCAAGGTTAAAAAGCAGGGGAATATAAGTCACCTTAGTTTTAATTATCAGGTATTAAACTCAACTTCAAAGGCTCACAAAACTTCAGGTATACGACAAGACATAGATTAACTCACTGTAGTGCAATAAAAACTATGAAGTTTATGCTGAATATAAACACATAAGAACTTAGGCATGGAGACGGTTAGAAAACTCAGAACAGAGATCAACATGTATCATTTATGATTTAATCAACTTATCGTTTAAAGACTCATGACAAACAAGCTAATCACAAGAAGACGTTAAATTATCAAATAACAAATATCAACATGTTGAGAATAATTATAATCTACAGACTCTAACTCGACATATCTGAATCATTCAAAGAGATGAACAAAAAGAAAAAGGGAAAGAGATGCTGACCTTTTTGAGGGTAGCAGATCAAACGAATACTTTTTGTTGCTCAAAATCCCAGAACCCTCAAGTTTAACCAGCGATATAACTCAGCACAAGAAAAGGAAAACAGTAAGAAAGCTAAGCCTAGAAACCCTAAATTTCTCACTGTATTTG
>AWOL01S0032677.1:37165-67248 GCA_000715115.1 Nicotiana otophora
CCCCAACAAAAATGATATAATGTATCAATAATGAATAATAGTGACTGAGATATTATAACAAGTAAAACTGCGACTGAGTACAAAACAACAATTTAGAAGATAATTCAGCATGTACACGACCTTTGTGGGTCCTTACAGTGCTAACACATAGTCTAACCATGATTTCTAACATGATTTGTGGTTTAATTTCTCTACTAAATGGAGAATGTACAGATAACAAACAGATGTATGTGAGGATCTCAACTGATCATGGGACAAACAAACTTAATTATGCACCAATCACCAGTTGACTTTATCCAAACAAGATCATAACTACACCATGCAAAAGGAAGATAGCTTATCCTTAACAGAATGTATATACAACAAAGATTTATGAGAATAAGACAATCTGATGCAAATAAGATAATTTCCTACAAATGTATAAAACATTTGAGTATTATCATGAGAAGGTCATAGTGACAACATGAAAATTACCCTCAGAGTTAGTAGATACAGATATAGAGAAGAAGAGCATCTAAACACTTAGATTCTTTCAACTTAGTTAAGTGATATGAACTTATTGAACTTTCAGGAGTATATCAGTTAAGATTACCAAATAATGAACTTGATCATAAATTAAATAGGCTGCAGAGAATAAAATGTAGAAGTGAAGATCACAACAGTATCATTAGTGAAGGGAAAACATGAACAAGATTTAGTTTAACAATGATAATAACTAAACAAAGTAAAAACTTTAGTGGTAACTCTGAAACAGTTTAACAAACACAAGCGGAGAGGAAATTATTTAGACATTTTTAGTTCAGGCTCAAGGTTAAAAAGCAGGGGAATATAAGTCACCTTCAAAGGCTCACAAAACTTCAGGGATACGACAAGACATAGATTAACTCACTGTAGTTCAATAAAAACTATGAAGTTTATGCTGAATATAAACACATAAGAACTTAGGCATGGAGACTGTTAGAAAACTCAGAACAGAGATCAACATGTATCATTTATGATTTAATCAACTTATCGTTTAAAGACTCATGACAAACAAGCTAATCACAAGAAGACGTTAAATTATCAAATAACAAATATCAACATGTTGAGAATAATTATAATCTACAGACTCTAACTCGACATATCTGAATCATTCAAAGAGATGAACAAAAAGAAAAAGGGAAAGAGATGCTGACCTTTTTGAGGGTAGCAGATCAAACGAATACTTTTTGTTGCTCAAAATCCCAGAACCCTCAAGTTTAACCAGCGATATAACTCAGCACAAGAAAAGGAAAACAGTAAGAAAGCTAAGCCTAGAAACCCTAAATTTCTCACTGTATTTGTGTGCTTAGTGTTCGTATTTGTATGTGTATGTTAGGTGAGAGCATTGAAGACCTCTTTTATAGTGGCATGCAATGCCTCTAGGATTCAACAAGATTCAAAATGACAGTGGAAGATGATGAGGAGCTGATGATGTGAGCAAGATTAGGAAAAATCTAAAGAAACAGAGGGAGAAATTATGAAACTTTACCTAAGAGAGAGGAGGACTGCCCGTTGAGAGCAAAATCCGCCAGGTAAAGGCCCAATGTCCATAGTTCTCTGCGATTGACATCTGGACCAAGAATAATGATAATCAATGATGCGAGAAGGCCATACATGCCACTAATTTTGACAGAGCATAACGAATTTTGAGGACTTGACCTTGCATCGATAAGTCTAGGGTTTTAGATTAGGATTTTAAAATCCAATATGTTAGAAAAATGAAATAAAGCCTCAAACTTCACAGCCTAGGGATGAAGCAATTCGATTCTGCTAGTTGGATTTGAGAAGCAAAACGAAAATGGTGCTTTGATTTTACTGGTCATGTTCTAGTGTTTCACATTCCAAGCACAAACGGGAAAGACCAGCAGGATTTGGGGATGGAGAAGCAGGGAATGACGATTTGATTAAGAGTTTTATGACCTTGCACTGATTTGTCAAGGTTCCATGACTGATGGGGCTCAAAGAGATGAGAGAAAAGAGAGGGTTTTGGGAAAGGGGGCGGCTGGTCTTGGGCGAGAATAATTAGGGTTGGGGTTATCTCCGGGTTTAAAACGGGCGATGGAACGGGAGCCGTTCGATCAATTGTGATCCATGACTCCAAAATTTCGAAGATAAAACATTTATTGAAAAAAACAAGCGACCGTTGGATCTCTTTTAATCGAACGATAGAGATAAATCACTCATGGAAAATTAGTTTAATTGTGAATCGTTGATCATTTGTATCAACGGTCTGGATGTAGTGTATTTCTTATGTGAGTGTTTGAGAGCGATAATGTGGCACACTGTAATTGGTTCAAACATGATGACATGGATTGCCATGGTGGAAAGATAAGGGTGGACTTGGGCTGGGTATTTCCAGATTGGGCTGTATATTTGGGCTAAAATAATTTAAGAAATGACCATCTTGTGTTTAATTGAGGAATTGCAATTGTAGCCTCTTTTCCGTTCTACCCTTTAGAGATTTATTTAAATAACTTAATTATTTTTAATAAAACATAGTAGAAATTGTAATTTTTAAATATTACAAATTATTGTGATTAATTATTTGTAAAAATACTTTATTTCTAAATTGTACTAATTTCGCATTTTCATATAGTAATCTAATTAATTAGAAATTAAAGGGTAATTTACTAAATTAATTATGGAACCTATGTATGGAAATTATTTTAATAATCCAAAAATTGCAAATATATTAGTAATTACAGAATGTCAATACTATGTGATTAATATTAAAACTAATGCTTGGTTAGTTTGTGAAAAATAGATATTCATTACTGGGAAATACTTTAAGAATATTTATTGTAAATTATTATGTATAAATAAATTAACTTAAAAGGGGAGGGTCAAAATTGGCCGTCAAAAGCTGCCCCTCTTTGACCGGAGACGATTAAAGAGTTTTCGGGCAAAGAAATTGAACCAAAGCCAATTTTGTCCCGATTTTAGGCACGCATTGCAAGAATGACATGAAAATCATGAGTTACAGAATTGAGTTGAGGAAGAATCTAGGAAAGTTTGGGAATATTGGGCCAAATTCTGGTTTTGAATTGCTTACATACCTCGGGCTTAACGAGGATTAGGCCTCATGTAGTTCTGGAGTAGGGATTTTGGTAAAACGGTACTTGCAGAAATTGCCCCAATATCGTACTGTAGCTTTACGGCGAGACGGAAGAATGGTCACTCATGATAGCTTGAAGTTTGCGGCATGATTTGAATGATTTAAAATTTTGAGCTCGCTGATCATCTTGAGATAGGATCTTGGGCCCGCTACTAGGTTGGATGTCCCTATTGCGTTGTAGTTCGGTCTGCTGCTAAGAAACAATTCCACGCTACAGTGTTTTTTCCTGCAAAACAAAATGAAATAAATGCATACCAATATATTGTAATGCAGAATATATTAAGATGTGATGTAAATGATGCATGAATAATGATGTCTGTCTGCCAGCAAGCCGTTATTTAGGATTGGGATAATGGGATACTTGATCCCGACTCAATTTGTTAGCCGGGTTATGTACCGTTCTGCAGCTGCCGGAGCATTTAAAAATTGTCTCCGCTTCTTGGGAGAGCTTGATTGGTAAATCATGTTTCCGATTGCTCGGAGAGCTTTGCACTGAGAGATGTCTTCGTTTGTTAGGAGAGCTTGATTTGTAGAGTGCTTCTCCGCTTCTTGGGAGAGCTTTGTATTGAAATGTAAAGTATTCTCCGCTCGGGGGTGATTGATTAATATCATAATCATGCCTAAAGTTGAACGAACAAAACGTTAAAAATTCAAAGTAATAGCGAAATGAAATATAAGCATGCCCAAGAGATACTCTTGACTGCGAAGCTAGGTTGCGGCCAGTAATGGCAGAACGTTGGTGATGAGGTTTGCGATTGTCTATTACGGCATCCGTGATTGATGAAGCGGTGCTGTGAATTGCCTTTTGTTGGCGATGTTTCAAGTTTGCTATATATAAGGCTCCAATTGGCAAAGCCGATGTTCGATTTGTACAAGGCGCTCCGATTGACTGAGCTGGTGGTTTGCTATATACAGGACTTCGATTGGAAAAGTCAATGCGCGATTTGTACAGGGTGCTACAATTGGTTGAGCCGACCTTTTTCTATTTACAAGACTTCGATCGGTGATGACGACGCGTGATTTGTATATGGTGGTCCGATTGATTGAGCATGCAGTTCTCTATATACAGATTTCTATTGTCAAAACCGACATGTGATTTGTATAGGTTGCTCCGATTGATTGAGCAGACAGTTTGCTATAAACAAATTTCTGTGTCAGCCGTCTGATTCCGAAGCACTACAAAGGATTCAAGTGTTAGCCTCAGCTATACTCGAAAATTCAATGTAAAATGAGGAGAGATAATCTTAGGCAAGTGGCGGGTCCGTCATTTGCCCCAGTATGGTCCCACCGATTCTTTACTCCTTGTCGACCCTGCACTTAAAGAAAACTTCTTAGTGGAGGAGGGTGAAAAGTTGGTTTGCGTCGACCATGGTATTGATTTGCCCCAAATTTTGACATTATTGCGCCACGACGTTCGGTAGATAGAAGAGATTACTTTGTATATTTATATATATATTTTAGAAAATAGTTTAAAAATACTTGTTTCTTTTAAGGCAAATGCTGTTGTTCCGGATTATGACATGTTACGAAGGGTGCTCCACATGTGAACGTATCCCTTTGAGAACTTCGTCCCGTTGCTGTTGTTCTTCCATGATGTCTCTGACAACGTGATTACTTCCTGTTATGACTACATCCTAATTAAGGCTAATGCATTATAGAGGTTTCCTAAGGTTATGACCGAACCTTTTCAGGTTTCCTACGTATCCAAAACGGAATCAGGTCTGAATGTTGTTCGTGGGATAATGATGAAACGTGATGAAACGATCGAGCCTGACTCAGGCAGCCTATGTATCCAAAAAAAATCAGGTCAGAACGTAGTTAAATTACAACATATGCAAAATGATGATATTAAGAAATTAAAATGTCCGAGTTTGACTCAGACAGCTTACGTATCCAAATGGAATCAGGCTAGAACATAGTTCAATTACAAAAAATGAGTGAATGCTAGGAGGATTTCCTACATATTCTCTTATGAGGAAATCAATTCGGCGTAGTTCCTAAACAATATACAAAAATGATATTTGGTTTTTATATTACAAAAGAAAGGGAGAGAGACACTGATCCCTATGTGGGTTGCCTACGTATCCCTCCGTGGGAAGTCAGGTTGAACGTAGTTCTGCTATATCAAAAACACTAATTTTGTCTGTCTTCAGGCGTAATATCTCTTGCTTGAGTCCGAGTTGATTGGCTTCGTGCTGACTCTTCCATCCATTTATGCTAAGATTAGAGCTCCACCAAACAACGCTCTATGGACTACGAAAGGACCTTGCCAGTTTGGTGTAAACTTCCCTTTAACTTCTTCTTGATGGGGAAAGATTTTCTTCAAAACCAACTTCCCCGATGTGAATTGGCGAGGCTTCACTCTTTTGTTAAATGCACTGGCCATCCTGTTCTGGTATAACTGGCCATGACATACTGCATCCATTCTTTTCTCATCAATGAGCATGAGCTATTCTTGCCTGTCCTGTATCCACTCTGCATCTTCCAATTTTGCTTCTTGAATGACTCTTTAGGACGATATTTCGACTTCTACAGGTATCACTGATTCGGTGCCATATACCAACATGTACGACATTTCCCCAATAGATATTCTCATGATAGTCCGGTAACCTAATATAGCGAAAGGTAACTTCCTAAGCCATTGTGTGTGATTGTCCACTATCTTTCGCAGAATCCTCTTGATATTCTTGTTAGCAGCCTCGACTGCCCCATTTATTTATGGTCTGTAGGCTGTGGAATTGTGGTGGACAATTCTGAACTTCTTGCAGATTTCTCTCACGAGGTCACTATTGAGGTTAGCGGCATTGTTAGTGATGATAGATTCTGGTATCCCAAATCTGCAAACGATGTTGTTCCGGACAAAGTCTGCCACCACATGCTTTGTGACGACCTTGTAAGTAGATGCTTCAACCCATTTGGTGAAATAGTCGATGGCTACCAGAATGAAATGATGTCCATTTGATGCTGCAGGCTCTGTGGGTCCTATCACATCTATGCCCCTAGCGGCGAAAGGCCAGGGTGAACCCATTACATTTAATTCATTTGTTGGAACCCTGATAAAATCTCTTTGAATCAGGCACTAGTGACACTTATGCACATAGCGGATACTGTCACTTTCCATAGTCATCCAAAAGTATCCAGCTCTCAAAAGCTTCTTGGCTAGCGTGAACCCGTTCATGTGGGGTCCGCACGTCCCTGCATGCAGTTCTTCTAATAGTCTGGTTGCTTTGGCGGCGTCTACACACCTCAGCAAACCTAAGTCTGGTGTATTTCCGTACAAGACTTCCCCGTTGAGAAAAACATTGTTTGCTAACCTCCCGAGGGCTAGATTTTGACCATTAGTAGCATTTTCTAGGTACTCATGGGTTGCAAGGAACTTCTTAATGTTGTGATACCAAGGTTTACTATCTGGTTCTTCATTCACATGGACACAATAAGCATGTTAATCCTTGATTTCTATCTTGATGGGATAGATGTAGTTCTTGTCTAGATGCTGAATCATAGATGAAAAGGTCGCAAGGGCGTCTACGAACTCGTTTTGAATTCTGGGGACATGCCTGAACTCTATTTTCGTGAACTTTTTGCATAGTTATTTCATGCAGTGCAAGTACGACAGTATCTTGACATTCTTAGTTGACCATTCTCCTTGGACTTGGTGGATCAGCAAATTGGAATCTCTTATGACCAAAAGTTCTTTGATGTTCATGTCGACTGCCATTCTGATTCCAAGGATGCATGCCTCATACTCTGCCATATTATTGGTATAAGAAAATCTTATCTCTATCGATGCTGGATAGTGTTGTCCAAATTCTGAAATCAGAACCGCCCAATCCCGACTCCTTTGAAGTTTCCTGCTCCATCGAAAAACATCCTCCATCCAGACTATAATTCTGCAATATCTTCCTCGACAAATAGTACTGCTTCATCGGGGAAATATATGGTAAGCAGTTCGTAATCCCCATCCACTGGATTTTCAGCAACGTGGTCTGCTAAAGCATGTCCTTTGATAGCCCTTTGATTTATGTACAAAATTTCAAATTCGCTGAGGAGACTTTTCCATTTAGCTAGCTTCTCGGTAGGCATTGGCTTCTGAAAAATGTACTTGAGTGGGTCGAGCCAAGATATCAAATGTGTAGTGTATGCCAATATGTAATGCCTTAGCTTTTGAGCTATCAAAGTCAGAGCACAACAAGTGCGCTCTATCAAAGTATACTTGGCCTCGCATGGTGTGAACTTCTTACTTAAGTAGTAGATGGACTGCTCCTTTCTTCCAGTTTCGTCATGCTGCCCTAATACATAGCCGAAGGCATTATCCGAGACTGACAAATAGAGCAACAATGGTTTCCCTGGTTCAGGGGGAACCAGCACTGGCAGGTTTGAAAGATACTCTTTGATTTTATGGAAAGCTTTCTGGCACTCCTCCGTCCATTTCTTGGCAGCATCCTTCTTTAGCAGTTTAAAAATGGGTTCGCAGATTACCGTGGACTGGGCTATGAAACGACTGATATGATTCAATCTTCCCAAGAAATTCATGACATTGTTCTTTCTCTTTCGTGGCGGTAATTCCTGGATGGCCTTGATTTTTGATGGGTCAAGTTCTATCCATTTCCTGCTAACGATAAAACCCAATAGTTTTCCAGCGAGGACTCCAAACGTGCACTTTGCTAGGTTAAACTTCAAACTGTACCTTTGTAGGCTTTCGAAAAATTTCCTCAAGTCATCCTAGTGCTCTGAACTCTTTCGAGATTTTATGATGACATCATCCATATACACTTAGATCTCCTTATGAATCATGTCGTGAAAGAGGGTCATCATGGCCCTTATGTAGGTGGCGCCGACATTCTTGAGATCGAATGACATAACCCTATAACAGTAGACTCCCCAAGGTGTGGTGAAACAATCCACAAACGACTGCAGTTCATGCTTCGCACAGCTGTCGATGAGAATGTGGATATTTGGCAAGGGAAAATCATCTTTTGGACTAGCTTTGTTGAGATCTCGGTAATCCACACATATTCTGATCTTCCCGTCCTTCTTGGGCATTAGGACGATGTTTGCCAACCAGCTTGGATAGTTGGTGACCCTTACCACATTTGCTTCTTTTTGTTTGGTCACCTCTTCTTTTATCCTCAGACTTAAATCAGGTTTGAACTTCCTGGGCTTCTACTTGACCGACGGTCTGGTAGGGTCAGTGGGATGTCAATGCGAGACAATGTCGGTGCTTAATCCTGGCATGTCATCATAGGACCAACGAACACGTTGACGTATTATCGGAGGAGCTCAATTATGTTTTCCTTTTGCTCGACTTCTAGGTGAATGTTGATTCTGGTTTCTTTCATGTCTTCTTCGCTTCCAAGATTGACTACTTTTGTTTCTTTAAAGTTGGGCTTCTTGTGACTCTCCAGCTGTCCGATCGCATTTGGGAGATTGTATGGCATCATACTCTCATCATATTCCTCGTAATCCAGGTAGTTGTGCTCAGCGGTTTCGTTATATGTCGTAATTACGGAACACAATTTTTTATCGGTTTGATTACTGAAAAGAAAGGCTAGGTATAAATAAAGCAATAAAATAGAGTTTCGATATTTAGGAAAATGATTATTTTTATTTCATCAAAAGGGGAACGTCTTAAGCGTTCGCAAGAGGCAAATGGCAAAAAGGTACCGACATGGTACATGCCTCAATTGACCGTGCTATTTCAAAACAAAACATTTACAGTTCCATACTACCAAGACTCCCAGTGAACCAAAGATGGACTGGCTGTCATATTCTACAGCTATTCCCCTTGTTCGGCATCACTGATAGTTGATGTCTTGATGTCAGTTCTTTCACAACATTCTTCAATTATATTCACAAACAACTTTCCCATCCCATCGATGATATCATCTTTGGGTGTTGAACCCTGTCCTGGACTTGCAACATGCTATGGCACAATTATTTTTTTCTCGAAGCTAATGATGCGAGTTTTCCCTTCCAGAAGCTGATATCCTATGCCAGCCCTTCCTTTCTGCCCGTTGTGTTCAATTAGCTCTATGATTCCATCTGATTTGCCTCCCAACCATGTTCCCGGCCTGTATCCATATTTCATCATCTCCTTCATGGCCATCTTGGATTGTGGTGAGTCGTTGCTTGGGGAATAAGAGGTGTTTCCATGAGATGGGTTCATTTGGTAGTAGGGGACGACTGCTGAGACCTCTTCTTTCTTTTTCTTCTCGCTACCGATTGATCTTGACTGGATGGATTTGCTATCCGCTTGCAATGCTTCCATAGATTGCACCTTACTAGATTTTATGCCCTATTCTAAGAAATCTCCCATCTTAACCAGCTCGGGGAACTTTTAACCCATCATCCCCATCATATTTTCAAAGTATATTCCTTCTTGGGCTCGGATGAAGTACTTGGTTAGTTCACTATCATCCAGCGGCTATTGCATCTTGGCAACCTCTGTCCTTCACCGTCGTGCATATTCTTGAAATGACTCAGATGGTGTTTTCTACAAATTCAACAGCGCAAACTGATAAGGAGAGATCTCTGTATTTAATCGAAAATGATTCATGAAGTTCTCCACCATATCTTGCCAAGTTCTCCAATTTCACGGGTCCTGTCAGGTATACCAGGTGCGTGTTTCTCCTGTCAGACNGAACTTTTGACCCATCATCCCCATCATATTTTCAAAGTATATTCCTTCTTGGGCTCGGATGAAGTACTTGGTTAGTTCACTGTCATCCAACGACGGTTGCGCCCTGGCAGCCTCTGTCCACCACCATCATGCGTATTCTTGAAATGACTCAGATGGTTTTTTCTGCAGGTTTACCAACACGAACCGATCAGGAGTGATCTCTATATTGAATCAAAAATGGTTCATGAAGTCCTCCTCCATATCTTGCCATGTTCTTCAATTTCGCGGGTCCTACCAGGTTTCATCCTTAGTTTCTCATTCCTTCCTACTCCGACCAACTTGTCACCATAAGCCTTTAAATGTGTGTGAGGGTCCCCTATCCCATCGAAGACATCGAACTTTGAAGGTTTGTACCCTACTGGAATATCCACATCTGCGTGAATACACAGGTCCTCATAGTCCAGGATTTCACTTCCTCGGGCAACTTGGAGACACTTCATTTGCCTTCTCAACATTTGCAACAACTAAGATACCAACTTTTCTTCCTTACGCCTGGCCTCTCTCTCCATCTTGGCGTACTGATCGATCTCACATGGCACGCTGACTGTAATGGGTACTGTAAAGGTAGGTTTGATAACGACATATATAGAGGGAAAGTACCGCTCGTGAGTAGCGGCAGGTGCCAAAGGTATGTGCTGGTTAGTGGTGAAAGTGACTCCGTCATGAGGAGAGGTAGTTGCATTAGCGGTAATAGGCGGGTTCTGTGATGTCTGAGGGTATTGTGGTACGTAGGGAGTGTGAATAGGGGGATTTGGTGGGTTAGCGGGGGGTATTACAGGTATGACTTGAGTGGTGGGGGTTGAGGTTGGAATGTTGTTATTTTCGCATGATGTTGAAGGAAAATGATTTGGAAGTGAATCCAAAGAAGGCAATGTGGGTGGTTTGGCCAGGTGCACTAATTATCTTATATGTTGTACCTCCTCTCTTAAGGACTCCATTTTATGAGCCATTCTAGCCATATGCCCATCATTCTTAGTACTGTCCTTTTCCCCCGATCACTCCGGGTTGTCGGCTATGACCAGAGCATGTTCAGTTGGGTCTTCTGCGGCTGACAACTTTCCCTTAGACCTTAGATTGTATTGTGGCTCCGCCAGTTTTAGTCGACACAAACCAACCTTCTTTTCTTTTTGAGGGGTAATAATAAAGAAAAAGAACAATAGAAGAAAGAAAAAAGAAAAGAGAAAGAGTCAGTTTCTTCATTTATAGGAGCAGGAAATCACATAGAGTAGATAATCCGTGCATTACCGCTAACGCTTTCCTAAAATTCGCAGGGACCTCTCATTGCCAGAGGTAGGCCTAATTCTCGGATGTTTGACAGACATTTAGACTTGACACATTTAGATCCGAAGCAATTTTGTTTTCATTGATAATTTGGACTGATACAAGTGGTAACAAGGATTACATCATAAAGTTTCATGGTCTTAGACAGTTTTCCCTTTTGGAAAGTAAAAGAGAGAACTAGGGATAAAGGTACAAAGTAGGGAAAGGAGGGAAAATCAATCAATTCTAATAACCATCCCCTGAGTCACTTCTTGTACCCTTCTCTTCTTCTGGATCCTCTTCCGGATCCTCCTCCGGGTCTTCCTCAAACTCTTTCTCATCATCGTTGAATTCAGACTCCTCCTTCGGATGTTCTTCTAGTTTCGTGCTTGACTCTATCTGGATGCATTCCACTACCCGATCATCCTCTTCAGCCGGTGGTAACATATGGTCAATAGATCCTGGGACCACCTGACGATGGATTGATGTGGTCACAAGATAATAAGGCAGGATCTCATGGTAAATCTATAAAGCAACCACCACGTCCTCTAACCAGGATATACCCTCTATGTTTGGACGGGCTAGTTCTGCTTCTTTGTTAATCCAAACGTAGTACTCGAGAGTGCACTATGAGTTTTGAACCATAGGCATTGTTAACAGGTTATTCCACTCTTCTTGCAGTCTCTTTATCATTAGAATTGGAATCTAGCCATTGTAGTCATCCTCGTATAGTGTCGTCCTTGTCAATAGCGGTACATCTTGGATCATCCCAAATTTTCTGATGACCCTCAAAGGTGAGTATGGTTGAATGCCTTCTAATCCGATCAACTCAATGAAGTACTTTTGGGGAGTCCTCAAGATTTCCCTTCCACCTAACCAAGAGAGTTTCCAGTTGATCCATTCTCCCATCAGATTGAGCAGTGTTTCCCTCCATTCTTCTTGCCCATGTGGGGAAAACCAATGTCTCGTTCTTTCATTATGGCTGCAGATCATACTGCTAACACCCACGAAGTAGTCGATAGTTGCCTCCCATTGGAAGAAGTGTTCAGTAGCCCAAATCAGAAGTAGCAAGTTGCATCCTTTGAATAAATTGTATCTTCGTCCACATATGGATAAAGTTCTCAGCATCTCGTCCAACACCATCAGCATCAAAGTAGCTTGAAGATTGCCGCCGAAGGTTGCCAAGACCATTGGTAACATGTTGATGGTTATACGACCCTTCGTTGTCGGAAGAACAATAATTCTAACAATGCTATTGTGAAAGTGATAGGCTAGACACTTTTCCACGTCGCTTGGTCACATTGAAACTCCCTTGAATACCATTCGTAACTTTCACAGTGCCTAAACCTGTCGAACATTTGGTCAAGGCTCACCAATCCGTCCTCGATACTTTTGAGACTTCTGTTATTGGTAAGACCTAGAGCATCCAAGAACCGATAACCAAGCATAGTAACTGGTAGCACTGGCTTTCTTCTTCTGAATGTCAGCTTCGTAAAACTTGTGACTTCCTCCAATGTCGGTATCAGCTCACAGCCGGCAAATTTGAACACCACTTTAGCTGGGTCTCAAAATTCTATCAATAGGCGAGTGGGCACCTTGTCTGCTCGGATATTTATCAATGGAATTAATGCCCATAGGTGTGTCCAAACTTCGTCTCCATATTCCTGACCAATATTCTTCCACCACTGTTTCAGCTTATGTGGTGCTCCCATTACCATGCTAATTTCAGGGATGTTCTGGTTGATTCACATTTTCTGAGGTGGGTAGAAGAAAAATATTTGGGTAAGTATTTGCTTCGGATCTGTAAGTGTCTTGTCATGTTTGTTTGTCTTTCCACATAAATTATGCCATTGGGTGTATGACCCGTTGACACTAGGGTGGCTTCCCTAATTGTGTGTTGGTGATAGGGACCAACTCACCTAAGGTTTATGCAGTATGACCTATTTCACTAGAGTAGAGTGTTTCCTACTTTTGAATTAGACTGAAAACTGCGAGAAGTGATGTCAGTTGACCTGACAAAGCCATTCGCTGAAACTAGAGAGTTTTGAGAAGAAGGTTCAGAGGGGTGTAAAAGACAACCCTCGCATGCCATTGTGTGTGATAGTGTGCAACCAAGACTCAATTGGAGGAGATATGATGACAGTATATATAAAGTAGTAACCAACAAGAGTATAGCAGCAATAAGCATGGTGGTCATAAAGCGCAGATAATTTTGAAGAAGCAAATAAGGCGTGTAAGCATGCAATTGCAATTTCGGATATAATCAAAGCACAGTACAAATCAATCCAAAATCCAAATTAGTCTAAATCTTCTAAGGTCAGAAACTAAGTGTGTATCCCCAGCAGAGTCTCCATGTTGTTGCAGCCTATTTTGCACTAGTTAAGACATGATTCAACTTGGGGTTCTCTGTTGTTGATGAAAGAGAGTCGCCACCTAATATTTTAAGGTATACTAGGGTACCTATTTAATTACTAAGTCATATCCTTCATTAGTCTACTAACCGTTGAGATTATGGGTAAGGTTTCTTGTTCTTCTAAGGAGAAGGAGTTAGGCACCCCTTAAAATCTACCCGAGGTAGCTCCATAGGACTTAGACTAAGTTTGGCATCAATTATTTGTACTATGCTTAATTACTATTAAAGAGTATGGCTTACTATATATCGAAGAGAGAGTATAAAAAGGGTGTGAGACTTAAGAGGAGTGTGAGTTTGTAAAGGGGTTTAAAGATATGTTGAGAGAGTTTTGAAATATATATGTAAGTGGTCCATATTTGTAATACATGTGAAGAGGTGTTTGAGAAAGTGAACCTAAGATATACCTTGGTTTGAAGGTCCTTAAAGAAAAAAATATTTGCTGAAAATCCCTTAAGGCGATGATTCTTGAAATTCTGCTTTTTTCCTTTTTGAAGAATGAAGGTGAGATTTGATTTCCCTTTTTGAAATAGAGCTGTTGTTTTGCTAAGTTATGGATTTTAAAATCTTTAAAGGAAAGAAAAGTCAGCGAAAACAATAATTTGCGAGCATATTATAATAAGTGAATTAAGGATCTACTAGTAACTAATTTGTTTTTTAAATCTTATGTTGTTTAAGGCTTGCCTAAGTTCACACTAAAGCATAAGAGAATAGCACGTGATCTAATATATGTGTTATATACATGAGAGATAAAACAATCATAAAGACATAACAAGTACAACTAACATTAATTTAAAACTAACAGAAACATTAAATTGTACTAAGGAGATAGTAAATAATGATAAAAGAGCGGAGGAAAAGAAGATTGGACTCTGTGATTGAGCCTTAAGGAAAACATGCCAAGCGGTAAAGAAGATGCGAATATGGATGACTTTGGACTCCCCAACGGAATGCAATAAGGCTGGAATTGGGTTTGAGTTCCTCAGGAACTCAGAGGCCCAAACAGATGTACATGTCAAAAAAAAGTCATTAGATGCATAGTCAATATATTTAGCATAATGTAACAACAAATCATCCTCTTACGAACAGATAATTGAAATAGGAATAGGATTAGTACTGTGGAAGAGTCATATATCAATGTGGTGGTTTTACTTAGCAAAAAATTCAAATTGGAAACCTTTCGTTGTCATTAAACATTAAACCCTTAAAGAACTGAATGCGTCAATGAATTAAGGGCTAAGGAGAGAACTCCACTCGAGGTCGATACTCCCTTTGGATCCCCCGGCACTTCAAAGTTCCCAAGAGACTCAAGGCCCAGGGCAATGCTTGTGCTGGGGAGGGCAGCCCAACCTAGAGTCAAACTCTGCTCCCAAATAGTCGTAAACACTAACAATATGTTTTCCCTACGAGTTTAAGTGCCAATGAGGCCCTTCCGATATAAACTAAATACTAAGTATTACTTGCGACAAAAATATATTTACTTTACCTTAATAACACAAGAGAACACATATTACTTTTGATACTAAATAAGGAACACGTATTAAGTAAGCCTAAATGAGGCTGAATTTAGAACACATATAGATGAGAAATAGACGTCTCATGTCATACTGCTACATCATTAAAGAGCAACATATTCAAGCAGGTATTATTAACACTACTTAACACCTTAAAGATCATTAATGCAGATTTAAACCAATAGTCATGGTCAGCCATTGTTACAGAGAGGTTATCAAGGTCATCTGGAATGAGATTAAACTCTCATCATGGCTATAAATTCACAGGTTCAAACATGGGATTCCTATGGTCTCAAAAGGGTGATGCTTCTAATAGTATTAATATGTCATCATGTTACAATAGTATCAACAGATGGACTTCATCAGATTTGAGAGTCAGGTTCAGTTTTAGATTAGTAATAAAGAGAAGAACTGGGCATGATTTAAAATAAAAAATGGTATTATAGAGTCAAACAAGACACTTGTGATATTCAGTCAACTACACATAGACAGGGTAAGTGAGATAGTGACCTCATATAAGCAAGGAAATGTTGGACATTATAGAACTAATTACATAACCAAATCAACATGTTAGTATAAAAAGTAGATGGAAACATTCTATCAAAACAAATTCAAACTCAAACATAAGTCTAGTTAAGTATGTAGGTATGAAGTGATCATGCTTCAGCTTCTAAAGTGTCACTTGATTATAGCATAGTGTCTAAATCCTATATTCATGGAAGATAAGTTAATGATAGATGCATGCAGGCTTTACAGAATCAATATTGGCTCAAAGAGATTAAGGACATGGATATATTGTACAAGTTTTGAATTACACATGTATCTGAGGATCTCAATAGATCATGGGACAAACAATATTAATTATGCAACAACCACTAGTTAACTTTATCCAAACAAGATCATAACTTACACCATGAAGAGGAAGATAGCTTATCCTTAACAGAATGTATATAGAACAAAGATTCATGAGAAGAAGACAGTCTGATGCAAATAAGATAGTTTCCTACAAATGTAAAGAACAGTTGAGTATATTCATGAGAAGGTCATAGTGAAAGCACAAAAATTACCCTTAGAGTTAGTAGATACAGATACAGAGAAGAAGAGCATCTAAACACTTAGATTCTTTCAAGTTAGTTAAGTAATATGGACTTATTGAACTTTCAGGTGTATATCAGCTAGGATTACCAAATAATGAACTCGATCATAAAACAAATAGATTGCAGGGAATAATATACAGAAGTGAAGATCACAACAGTATCATTAGTCAAGGGAAATCATGAACATGATTTGGTTTAACAATGATAATAACGAAACAAAGTAAAGCTTGTAGTGGTAACTCACAAACAGTTTAACAAACACAGACAGAGAGGAAAGTATTTAGACATTTTTAGTTCAGGCTCAAGGTTAAAAAGCAGAGGAATATAAGTCATGTTAGTTATAATTATCAGGTATTAAACTCAACTTCAAAGGCTCACAAAACTTTAGAGATACAACAAGACATAGATAAACTCACTGCAGGTCAATGAAAACTATGAAGTCTACGTTGAATATAAATACATAAGAACTTAGGCATGGAGACTGTTAGAAAACTCAGAACAGAGATCAATAGGTACCATTTTTGATTTAATCAACTCATCATTTAAAGACTCATAACAAATAAGCAAATCACAAGAAGTCGTTAAATTAACAAATCAAAAATATCAACATGTTGAACACATGTAAAATAATTATAATCTACAAACTCTAACACGACATATTTGAATCATTCAAAGAGATGAACAAAAAGAAAAAGTGAAAGAGATGCTAACCTTTTTGAGGGAAGCAGACCAAACGAACTCTTTTTGTTCTCAAAATCCCTGAACCATCGAGTTTAACTAGCGATCGAACTCAACATAAGAGAGGGAAACATTAAGAAAGTTAAGCCTAGAAACCCTAATTTTCTCAGAGTCTTTGCGTGCTTGGTGTGTTTGTATCTGTACGTGTGTGTTAGGTGAGAGCATTGAAGCCCCCTTTTATAGCGTCATTCAATTCCTCTGGGGTTCAACAAGATTCAAAATGATAGCGAAAGATGACGAGGAGCTGATGATGTGAGCAAGATTGGGGAAAATTTAAATTAACAGAGGGAGAAATGATGAAGCTTTACCTGTTAGAGAGGAGGACTGCCCATGGAGAGCAAAATTTGTCGGGTAAAGGACCAATGTCCAGAGGTCTCTGCGATTGACCTCTGGACCAAGAATAATTATAATGAGTGCTATGAGAAGGCCATGCATGCCATCAATTTTGACAGAGCACAAAGGATTCTGGGGATTTGACCTTGCATCAATTAGTCTAGGGTTTTACATTAAGTTTTTAAAATCCAATCGGTGAGACAAATGAAATAAAGCCTCAAACTGCACAGCCTAGGGACGAAGCAATTCGATTCTGTCAGTTGGATTTGAGAAGCAAAATAAAAATGGTGCTTTGATATTACCGGTCATACTTTGTGTTTGAGATTCCAATCACAAAAGGGAAAGATCAGCATGATATGTGAATGGAGAAGCAGGGAAGGACAATTTGATTCAGGGTTTTGTGACCTTGCACTGATTTGTGCAAGTTTCCATGACTGTTGGGGCTCGAAGAGGTGAGAGAAAAGATAGGGTGTTGGGAACGTGGGCGGTTGGTCTTGTGCGAGAATGATTAGGGTTGGGGTTGTCTCCGGGTTTAAAATGGGAGATGCAAGAGGAGTCGTTCGTTCAATTGTGATCAACGGCTCCAATATTTCGAAGATAAAATATTTATTGGAAAAAAAGCGACCGTTGGATCTCTTTTAATCCACCGACACAGATAAATCACTACTGAAAAATTAGTTTAATTGTGAACCGTTGATCATTTGTATCAACGGTCCAGATATAATGTGTTTCTTGTGTGAGTGTTTGAGAGTGATGACGTGGCACACTGTAATTGGTTCAAACATGATGGCATGGATTGCCATGCTGGAAAGAGGGGTGGACTTGGGCTGGGTATTTCCGGATTAGGCTGTATATTTGGGCTAAAATAATTTAAGATATGACCATCTTGTGTTTAATTAATAAATTATAATTGTAGCCTCTTTGTCTTTTTACCTTTTGGAGATTAGTTTAAATAACTTAATTATTTTCAATAAAACATAGTAGAAATTATACTTGTTAAATACTACTAATTATTGTGATTAATTATTTGTAAAAATACTTTGTTTCTAAATTGTACTAATTTTGAATTTTCGTATAGTAATCTAATTAATCAAAAATTAATGGGTAAGTTACTAAATTAATCATAGAACCTATATATGGAAAGTATTTTGATAATCCAAAAATAGTAAATATATTTGTAATTTACAGAATGCCAATACTATGTGATTAATTTTAAAACTAATACTTGGTTAATTTGTAAAGAATAGGTATTCATTACTGGAAAATATTTTGAAAAGTTTATTGTAAACTATTAAGTATAAATAAATTAACTTAAAAAGGGAGGGTCCAAATTGGTTGTCAACACTGTCAATGAACTCCATTTACCATAATTTAAATAAATGACAAACGCCTTCTTGATGATTGATACACTGCTGAACAAATCCTTTTGAACCTCTTGATAATGATTTGAATTAGGCCTTAATCTAATATTATGTATGCTCTATCAGTTGGATAACAACTGCATTTCCATGTTTAGTTAACTTAGTTGAACTATGCTTTAGACCTTTCCTAATATCCTGTTAAGAGTTAATATTTGTTACATTGTGATGTACTGCTCCTTCCATTAGTGAAGTTATACCATACTGTTTTTTATCCAATGAATGTAATTCTCACCATAGTTCATGACTTACATTTGACTATATGATCTTAGCTGAATAGTTTAAAGCCATACCTATTATGTGAACTCTCTAGCAGTGACCGCTTGGAACCTTATTGTATGCTAGTTAACTCACTCTTATCGACCTCCATGTTGGTGTTCATTAAACTTATGCTTGTCCAATGATTCTCATGAACCTTTACCTGCTTGTTATTTGAGAAAGTTTTATGCCTAAATTACTACATTCTTCATTTGAAAACTTCTTTGAAAGTTGAACCATGTTTGCCTTAATTACTTAACAACTTGAGTAACATAGGATCTTAAATAGAAGTCTACTGGTGTAATATGATCACTCATAAGTTTAAGTAAACTCATTTATACCAGTTAGTCCTATTAAAATGAACATCCTTAACCACTGTTCCATATCAGGTTTATATCCTTGTCTGTGTGAATACTGATTATGAAGCTGAAATTGTTTGATAACCTGATAGACTATATATCATGCTATTAGGTTTGAACTAGGCTAAAACAGACCCTCCTGCCTACTCTGATGTCTCTGCTGGTTGTTATTATCTTTAGGAAGCCTGAACAAGGCTGTTAATACAGGTGTTTAGCAGAATAAGGTCTCAATCACGTATATGCTTACTTTGATTGTTTTGGAGATTACTGAAATACATGTTGAAGTATTCTGAACCTAGTTAAAGATTCTGGAAATGTTGAGCCCCGGTAGGACTAATGAAGCTAATGTATAGGTCTTTCCCTTTCACTTACCTATGCCAAGATCATTCAACTAAGTACTTCTGAACTTGAAATGGTTTATTGATAGTTTGTCACTAACTCTCTTTGTCCTTATATCTGTGTGACAGCCTTCCTAGTTGTTTTTATACATGATATAAATAATTTTAAGGTCATTGATATTGCTAGACCACATAAGCCCATGTGCAAGTAGTCTCCCTTCATGTTTTGGGTTCTGAAATTCTGAACTACTCATATTCTTGCACTCTAAGGAAAGTATTCTCTCTAGCTTCTGTAAGAACTCTGTGTATCTGAATCTTTGTGTCTATTTTTGCTCTTATGTTAATTAATAAGTGAACACCTCATTTGTGTTTAAACCTTTAAAGAAGAGTAAGTGTAAGTAATTAAGAGTATTTGGGGTGAAATCCGGTTTGTGGTTAAGATGCCCTTCCCTAACACAAGCACTGCTCAGGGTCCATGGGACCCTTGTAAAATTTGAAGTGCTAGGGATCCAAAGGGTATCTTGTCCATGAATAAGGTTTTACTCTAAGCCTTTAGTCATTGACTCTTATTAATCCTTCTTGGATTAACACAAATTTATTATACAGTATTCTTTAATCTTGTTTACTTGTTGAGATTTATTTTGTTGCGCCTCATATTGATTTCACTAATTATCTTTTATTTCTTTTGCGTGCATGTTTGAACCAGGCCTGTCGAGTCCTTTGGAACTTAGGCCCAAGGTCCAGTTTGGGATGCCTTTCCCTCTCTGTGGAGTCTGCTTCTTCTTGTAGATTTGCTGGGCCAGGTCCACCGGCCCAATATTGAGAGTCCAGTTCCTTTTTCCCTCCTCATTTTTAGACGATGAAGTTGGTTGTTTATTTTGTGTATAGGTCAGACACTAACATTATTATTGAATACTTTTGGTATTTTTGATTGTATTAGGAACATAGGCAAACCAAGACCCATAGGTAAATAAAAAAAAAGAATACAAATTTAAAATCATGTTCACTATGACACTTCAATACTTTGATTACGTACTTTATTGACAAATAAAAGACTCCATATTATTATCACTAACCATTTTAAATAAAGTTTTGATTTTGAACAGATTTGAAAAGAAAAATGGTGTCTCTTTGAAAAGATCAGAATTGAAAGGATGTTTATAAGGCCGGTTGCAAGAAAACAAGATCAAACATAACTTGAGATTGTGAACTAAGCAAACCTCAATGAGATTTAAAAATACAACTTTAATTGAAATCGACTTTTAAGAAAAGGTATATCCATCCCAAACTACGATATATTCTCTAGTGGTCTAATATTCCACTAAGTTATATGAATAACCACACTTCTTTCAAAAGATAAAGCATTCGAACTTTTTTCAAAATGTAGAAATCCCTTCATGAAATCCTGCTTCCCAATTTTGAAAACATAAACATCTTGAAAGATTTTTCATAGATAATAAAATCTTAAAATCTATAACTCCTCTTTTCTAAAAGTACATACACAAATAGTAGATTTTTAACAAGACTTATAATAATTTACAGACTTTAGGCAACTGACTAAGCAGAGTATGGATATTCCTTTCCCCGAACCTAGCCTAAGTTTAAGGATCTACCTGAGGTAGATTTTAAGGGATGCCTAACACCTTTCCTTTAGAATAACTAGAACCCTTATCCAAATCTCACAAGTTAGCAGACCATTCGTATAATAATCTAATAAACACATAGGTACCTTAATATACCTTCAATATTAGGCGACGACTCTCTTTTATCAACATCAGAAGAACCACTAGTTGATCTTATTTTGACCTGCACAAAATAGAGTGCAACAACATGGCGACTCTGCTGGGGATTTTACAATTAAGTCTGACCTTAGCATACTTAGGCTAGACTTGAAATTTGAGATGGTTGTTTACATTCTTCTTTAATTCTGCGCGATTTTGCAAATATGTGTTTACTTGTCTTACTTGTTTATATTTCTACAACCAGTCAAATATGTACAATTGCTTGTTTTTAATATTCTTACCGCTATAACGATTATTTGTTACTGCTTTATCTACTCTCATCATAATTTTTCCTATATCTTTCAAAATTCTCTAGTTTCAGAGAACGACTTTGTCAGGTCCACTAACATAACGTCTCGCAGTTATTCAGTCCAACTCAAAAATTAGGATACACTCTACTCTAGAAAACATATGTCATACTGCATAAACCTTAGGTGAGTCAGTCCTTAGTATTGACTCAAAATTAGGAAAGCCGCCTTAATATCAACAGGTCATGCACTCAATAACATGCCTTTTGTGGAACGACAAACCAATCCAGATAAGACGCTAAAGATCCGGAGCAAATATTTACCAAACCTTTTCACCCTCTTAGATGCAAATCAGTCGCAACATCCCCGAGATTAACATGGTCATGGGTGCACCAAACAAGCTAAAGTAGTGGTGGAGAAACATTCAACGGGAGCATGGGGTTGATATCAGAACACACTTGGGAGCACCAACAGTCATGGTCATCCAAACCAACAGTCATGGTCATCCATTGTTAAAGAGAGGTTATCAAGGTCATCCAGAATGAGATTAAACTCTCATCATGGCTATTAATTCACATGTTCAAATTTGGGATTTCTAAGGTCTCAACAGGGTGATGCTTTTAACAACATTAACAGGTCATCATGTTCAGATAATATCAATAAATGGACTTCATCAGTTTTGAGAGTTAAGTTCAGTTTTAGATTAGTAATAAAGAGAATAAGTGGGCATGATTTAGAACAAAACATGGTATTATAGAGTCAAACATGACACTTGTGATATTTAGTCAATTACACATAGACAGGGTAAGTGAGATAGTAACCTCATATAAGCAGGAAAATTTTGCACATTGCAGAACTAATTACAGAACCAAATCAACATGTTGGTAAAGAAAGTAGATGGAAACATTGTATCAAAACAAATTCAAACTCAAACATAAGTCTAGTTCGGTATGTAAGTATGAAGTGATCATGCTTCACCTTCTAAAGTGTCACTTGATTAAAACATAGTGTCTAAGTCCTATATTCATGGAAGATAAGTTAATGATAGATGCATACAAGCTTTGCAGTATCAATAGTGGCTCAAAGAGATTAAGGACATGGATGTACTACACAAGTTTTATCACGACCCAAAATCCTAACCTGTTGTGATGGAGCCTATCGTAGTACTAGTCAAGCTGACATTTATGAAATAACTCAAACACTTAACAGAAAATGGATTTAAATAGTTTAAATAATAATAAATTCTCATAAACAGGATATAAAATCCAAAGAAAAACACAATGCGGAAATTCCCAACATCGGGGTGTCACTGAGTACATGAGCATCTATACATCACAAGTTTGGAAAACACTCTCTAATATAGTCTGAAACTAAATACAATAAGTGGAAATATATGGAAGGAGAGACAAGGTCTGCGAAACGCCGACAACTACCTCGAAATCTTCAGAAGATCAATTGTGCACGGAAATTAACACCCATCGTGTCCGGAAATACCTAGATCTGCACACGAAGTGCAGGGTGTAGCGTGAGTACAACCAACTTAGTAAGTAATAGACTAAATAAAGAACTGAAAGTATTGACGAGCTTCACGGTCATAGTTCAATTACAATGATTTTTACATAGGAAGGTAGGCATGCTTTCAAGTTCGACAATTAAGGCCAAAAAAGTAAATTCATATCAAGTTCAACTGAAACAGATTGTAATATCTTTCAGAAATTTCAAGACAGTGATACATGGCAGCTAAGTGAAATAATAATGAAATCAAATGCATCCTCTAATGGCCACAGTCACTCAGCCCTCCCATTCGCTCAGCACTCGGCACTCGCACCCAGTAGGTACATGCACTCACTGGGGGTGTGTGCAGACTCCGGAGGGGCTCCTTCAACCCAAGCGCTATAATCTGTACGGACAAATCACGTGCTGTACGGACAAATCATGTGCTATAGTATAATATCTGGACTCGTACGGACAACTCACGTGCTATAGTGTAATATCTGGATCCGCATGGACAACTCACACGTTGCACGGATAACTCGCGTGCTATAGTATAACTATCTCACAATCAGTCCCTGGGCCTCACTCAGTCTTTAATCTCTCCAGTCTCTCGGGCTCTCAGTAAACATGAAAGTCAGCCCGAACAGAAATGATATAATGTATCAACAAGGAATAATAGAGACTGAGATATAATAACAAGTAAAACTGCGACTAAGTATAAAATAGCAATTTAGCAGATAATTCAGTATGTACACGACCTTTGTGGGTCCCTACAGTTCCAACACATAGTCTAAACATGATTTCTAACATGATTTGTGGTTTAATTTCTCTACTACATGGAGAATGTACGGATAACAACATATTTTTCAACTACACGGTTCCACAGAATTTGACCAAATCATAATTTCTACGGTGCACGCCTGCACGTCCATCTCCTAGCATGTGCGTCACCTCAAAACCAAATACATGACATGTAATACGGGGTTTCGTACCCTCAGAACCAAATTTAGAACTATTACTACCTCAGTCCGAGCAAATCTCTACTCCAACACACCTTTGCCTCGCGAAACGGTCTCCAAATCACAATCCGGACATGCTCCTAAGTCCAAAATCACACAACAGAGCTAACAGAACCATCAAAACTCCCTTCCGGAGTCGTTTACTCATAGATCAAGATCCGGTCAATCATTTCAACTTAAGCTTTCAACCTAGAGACTAAGTGTCTCATTTCATTCTAAAATCTTACCGGACCCGAAGCGACTACCCCGACAAGTCACATAACAACTATATAGTACAAAATGAACAGTAAATGGGGGAACGAGGCTACAACTATTAAAAGGACCATCCGGGTCGTTACATCCTCCCCATCTTAAAAAAATATTCATCCTCGAACGGGTCTAGAAATGTAACTAGAGTCTTTAATAGGTGTAGATATTTGCTCCATATCTCCCGCTCGGTCTCCCAAGTAGCCTCCTCAACTGGCTGACCTCTCTACTACACCTTCACTGAAGCTATGTATTTTGACCTCAACTTTCGAACCTGCTGATCCAAAATGGCCACCGGCTCCACATCATAAGTCAGATCGCCATCCAACTGAACGGTGCTGAAATCCAAAACACGAGACAGATCGCCGACAATTTTTCGGAGTATAGAAACATGAAACACTAGATTCATACTCGACAAACTAGGTGGCAAGGCAAGCTTGTAAGCCACCTCCCTAATCCTCTGAAGTACCTCAAATGACCCAATATACCGAGGGCTCAACTTGCCCTTCTTTCCGAACCTCATAACACCCTTCATGGGTGAAACCTTGAGCAGTACCTTCTCTCCGACCATGTAAGAAAAATCACGGACCTTCTTGCCGGCATAGCTCTAATGTCTACACTGCGCCATGCAAAGCCGCTCATGAATCATCTTAACCTTGTCCAAAGCATCCCGGACCAAGTCAATACTCAATAGCCTAGACTTACCAGGCTCAAACCAACCCACCGGAGATCTACACCGTCTCCCATACAAAGCCTAATGCAGATCCATCTAAATGCTTGACTGGTAGCTGTTGTTGTAGGAAAACTCCACGAGCGGTAGAAACGGATCCCAAGAACCCCCAAAATCAATGACACAAGCACGTAGCATATCCTCCAATATCTAAATAGTGTGCTCAGACTGTCCGTCCGTCTGAGGGTGAAATGCTGTGCTCAACTCAACCTGGGTACCTAACTCTCGCTCCACAACTCTCCAAAACTATGATGTGAACTGCGTGCCCTGATCTGAAATGATGGATACTGGCACACCATGGAGACGAACAATCTCTCGGATATAAGTCTCAACCAACCGCTCCGAAGTATAAGTAGTCCCAACTAGAATGAAGTGAGCGGACTTGGTCAGTCGATCCACAATCACCCAAATAGCATCAAACTTCCTCGAAGTCTGTGGGAGCCCGACTACAAAATCCATGGTGATCCGCTCCCATTTTCACTCTGGAATCTCTGACCTCTGAAGAAATTAGCCCAGTCTCTGATGCTCATACTTTACCTGCTGACAGTTGAGGCAACGAGCTACAAACCCCAATATATCCTTCTTCATTATTCTCCACCAATAATGTTGCCTCAAGTCCAGGTACATCTTCGCGGCACACAGATGAATGGAATACCGTGAACTGTGGGCCTCCTCAAGAATCAACTCACGTAGCCCATCAACATTAGGCACACAAATCCGACCCTGCATCCGCAATACTCCATCATCCCCAATAGTAACATCTCTAGCATCACCGTGCTGAACCGTGTCCTTAAGGACAAGAAAATAAGGGTCATCATATTGACGATATATAAAGAAGACCGAGAAACCACAGAGGGGAAAACTCTACTCGGCTCGGAAACATCCAATCTGACAAACTGGTTGGCCAAGGCCTGAACATCTAAGGCTAAAGGCCTCTCTGCTACAGGTAGATATGATAAACTCCCCAAACTCGCTGCCTTGCGACTCAATGCATCGACCACGACATTGGCCTTTCCGGGATGATAGAGGATGGTGATGTCATAATCCTTAAGCAGCTTCAACTATCTCCACTGCCGCAAGTTAAGATCCTTCTGTTTAAACAGATGCCATAGACTCCGATGATTGGTGAAAACCTCACAAGGGACACCATACAAATAGCGCCACCAGATCTTCAAGGCATGAACAATCGCTGCTAACTCGAGGTCGTGGACATGATAGTTCTTCTCATGCACCTTCAGCTGTCTAGACGCATAGGTAATCACCCTACCATCCTGTATCAACACCGCACCGAGACCAATGCGGGACACATCACAATATACCATATAGGACCCCGAACCAGTAGGCAACACCAACATTGGGGCTGTAGTCAGATCAATCTTGAGCTTTTGAAATATCTCCTCACAATCCTCTGTCCACCTGAACGGAGCACCCTTCTGGGTCAATCTGGTCATAGGTGTTGCTACCGAATAGAAACCCTACAAATCGACAGTAACCCTACAAGTCTTAGGGATATTTGGCTCCCGAATCTTCAATTGATGATAGCTTGAACGCAAGTCAATCTTAAAGAATAACCTGGCACCCTGGAGCTGATCAAATAGGTCATCAATACGTGGAAATGGATACATGTTCTTCACTGTAACCTTGTTCAACTGGCGATAATCAATACACATTCTCTTCTCTCAAGGTCTGGAGCACAGTCCTCAGGTTCTGCTCATGATCCTCCCAGCACCGGGAGTGCACCAAAATGTCTTCAATAAATACAATGTTCATCAAGTGCATGAATACTGCTAGGGCATTGGTGAGCGCAAAAGAATCACAAGGAACTCGTAATGACCATACCGAGTCTTGAAAGTAGTCTTCGGGATATTTGGCGCCCGAATCTTCAACTGATGATAGCCTAGTCAATCTTAGAGAACACCCTGGCACCTTAGAGCTGATCAAATAGGTAATAAATACGTGGCAATGGATACATGTTCTTCACTGTAACCTTGTTCAACTGGCAATAATCAATACATATTCGCATAGAACCATCCTTTTTCTTTACAAACAACACAGGATCATCCCAAGGCGACACACTATGCCTAATAAACCCCTTATCAAGGAGTTCCTGAAGCTGCTCCTTCAATTCCTTCAACTCAGCCGGTTCCATACGATATGGTGGAATAGAAATGGGATGAGTGCCCGACGTCAACTGAATACCAAAATCAATATCCCTGTCGGGCGGCATGCCCGACAGGTCTACAGGAAAGACATTATGAAAATCTCGCATCACCGGATTAAAATCAATAGCGGAGTATCAGCTCCAACATCCCTCACAAAGGACAAATTAGATAAAGAACCCTTATCAACCATTTGCTGGGCCTTCAAATATGAAATCACTCAGCTAGGAATATAGTCTAGAGAACCTCTCCACTCGATCCTTGGCAACCCCGGCATCGCCAACATCACGGTCTTAGCGTGACAATCTAGAACAACATGACATGGAGACAACAAATCCATATCTAAGATCACATCGAAGTCCACCATACTAAGCAATAAGAGATCAGCTATAATCTCCAATCTCCCAATAGTCATTACACACGACCGATATATACGGTCCACAAAAATAGTATCGCCCACTGACATAGATACACGAACAGATGAAGCTAAAGACTCATGAGGCATATCCAGATAATGAGAAAAATATGATGATACATACGAATAAGTGGAACTAGGGTAAAATAATGTAGACGCATCCCTGTGGCATACTGAGACAATAACTGTGATCACTGCATCGAAGGCAACAATATCTGGTCTGGTAGGGATAGCATAGAATCAGGCCTGACCGCCCCTCGATTTGTCTCCCCCTCTAGGGATACCAAAGAAAAACACAACGCAGAAATTCCCAACATCGGGGTGTCACTGAGTATATGAGCATCTATACATCACAAGTCTCGAAAACACTGTCTAATATAGTCTGAAACTAAATATAATAAATGAAAAGATAGGGAAGAAGAGACAAGGTCTGCGAAACAACGACAGCTACCTCGCAATCTCCAAAAAATCAACTGTGCACAAAAATCAATACCTACCATGTCCGGAAATACCTGGATCTGCACACGAAGTAAGGGTGTAGTGTGAGTACAACCAACTCAGTAAGTATCAAAATAAAGAATTGAAAGTAGTGACGAGCTTCAGAATCATAGTTCAATTACATTAATTTATACATAGGAAGGTAGGCATACTTTCAAGTTTGACAATTAAGGCCAAAACAGTAATTGCATGTCAAGTTCAACTGAAATAGAGTGTAATATATTTCAGAAATTTCCAGATAGTGATACATGGCAGCTAAGTGCAACAATAATGAAATCAAATGCATCCTCACAGGGCCACAGTCACTCAGCCCTCCTATTCGCTCAGCACTCGCACTCAGTAGGTACCTGCGCTAACCGGGGGTATGTGCAGACTCCAGAGGGGCTCCTTCAGCCCAAGCACTATAATCCGCACAGACAACTCACGTACTACACGGACAACTCACGTGCTATAGTATAATATTTAGACCCGCACGGACAACTCATGTGCTGCACGGACAAATCATATGCTATAGTATAACTATCTCACAATCAGGCCCTCGGCCTCATTCAGTCATCAATCTCTCCAGTCTCTCGGGCTCTCAGTAATCATGAAAGTTAGCCCCAACAAAAATGATATAATGTATCAATAATGAATAATAGTGACTGAGATATTATAACAAGTAAAACTGCGACTGAGTACAAAACAACAATTTAGAAGATAATTCAGCATGTACACGACCTTTGTGGGTCCTTACAGTGCTAACACATAGTCTAACCATGATTTCTAACATGATTTGTGGTTTAATTTCTCTACTAAATGGAGAATGTACAGATAACAAACAGATGTATGTGAGGATCTCAACTGATCATGGGACAAACAAACTTAATTATGCACCAATCACCAGTTGACTTTATCCAAACAAGATCATAACTACACCATGCAAAAGGAAGATAGCTTATCCTTAACAGAATGTATATACAACAAAGATTTATGAGAATAAGACAATCTGATGCAAATAAGATAATTTCCTACAAATGTATAAAACATTTGAGTATTATCATGAGAAGGTCATAGTGACAACATGAAAATTACCCTCAGAGTTAGTAGATACAGATATAGAGAAGAAGAGCATCTAAACACTTAGATTCTTTCAACTTAGTTAAGTGATATGAACTTATTGAACTTTCAGGAGTATATCAGTTAAGATTACCAAATAATGAACTTGATCATAAATTAAATAGGCTGCAGAGAATAAAATGTAGAAGTGAAGATCACAACAGTATCATTAGTGAAGGGAAAACATGAACAAGATTTAGTTTAACAATGATAATAACTAAACAAAGTAAAAACTTTAGTGGTAACTCTGAAACAGTTTAACAAACACAAGCGGAGAGGAAATTATTTAGACATTTTTAGTTCAGGCTCAAGGTTAAAAAGCAGGGGAATATAAGTCACCTTAGTTTTAATTATCAGGTATTAAACTCAACTTCAAAGGCTCACAAAACTTCAGGTATACGACAAGACATAGATTAACTCACTGTAGTGCAATAAAAACTATGAAGTTTATGCTGAATATAAACACATAAGAACTTAGGCATGGAGACGGTTAGAAAACTCAGAACAGAGATCAACATGTATCATTTATGATTTAATCAACTTATCGTTTAAAGACTCATGACAAACAAGCTAATCACAAGAAGACGTTAAATTATCAAATAACAAATATCAACATGTTGAGAATAATTATAATCTACAGACTCTAACTCGACATATCTGAATCATTCAAAGAGATGAACAAAAAGAAAAAGGGAAAGAGATGCTGACCTTTTTGAGGGTAGCAGATCAAACGAATACTTTTTGTTGCTCAAAATCCCAGAACCCTCAAGTTTAACCAGCGATATAACTCAGCACAAGAAAAGGAAAACAGTAAGAAAGCTAAGCCTAGAAACCCTAAATTTCTCACTGTATTTG
>AWOL01S0032677.1:67440-78205 GCA_000715115.1 Nicotiana otophora
TGCTATAGTATAACTATCTCACAATCAGGCCCTCGGCCTCATTCAGTCATCAATCTCTCCAGTCTCTCGGGCTCTCAGTAATCATGAAAGTTACCCCAACAAAAATGATATAATGTATCAATAATGAATAATAGTGACTGAGATATTATAACAAGTAAAACTGCGACTGAGTACAAAACAACAATTTAGAAGATAATTCAGCATGTACACGACCTTTGTGGGTCCTTACAGTGCTAACACATAGTCTAACCATGATTTCTAACATGATTTGTGGTTTAATTTCTCTACTAAATGGAGAATGTACAGATAACAAACAGATGTATGTGAGGATCTCAACTGATCATGGGACAAACAAACTTAATTATGCACCAATCACCAGTTGACTTTATCCAAACAAGATCATAACTACACCATGCAAAAGGAAGATAGCTTATCCTTAACAGAATGTATATACAACAAAGATTTATGAGAATAAGACAATCTGATGCAAATAAGATAATTTCCTACAAATGTATAAAACATTTGAGTATTATCATGAGAAGGTCATAGTGACAACATGAAAATTACCCTCAGAGTTAGTAGATACAGATATAGAGAAGAAGAGCATCTAAACACTTAGATTCTTTCAACTTAGTTAAGTGATATGAACTTATTGAACTTTCAGGAGTATATCAGTTAAGATTACCAAATAATGAACTTGATCATAAATTAAATAGGCTGCAGAGAATAAAATGTAGAAGTGAAGATCACAACAGTATCATTAGTGAAGGGAAAACATGAACAAGATTTAGTTTAACAATGATAATAACTAAACAAAGTAAAAACTTTAGTGGTAACTCTGAAACAGTTTAACAAACACAAGCGGAGAGGAAATTATTTAGACATTTTTAGTTCAGGCTCAAGGTTAAAAAGCAGGGGAATATAAGTCACCTTAGTTTTAATTATCAGGTATTAAACTCAACTTCAAAGGCTCACAAAACTTCAGGTATACGACAAGACATAGATTAACTCACTGTAGTGCAATAAAAACTATGAAGTTTATGCTGAATATAAACACATAAGAACTTAGGCATGGAGACGGTTAGAAAACTCAGAACAGAGATCAACATGTATCATTTATGATTTAATCAACTTATCGTTTAAAGACTCATGACAAACAAGCTAATCACAAGAAGACGTTAAATTAACAAATAACAAATATCAACATGTTGAACACATGTAGAATAATTATAATCTACAGACTCTAACTCGACATATCTGAATCATTCAAAGAGATGAACAAAAAGAAAAAGAGAAAGAGATGCTGACCTTTTTGAGGGTAGCAGACCAAACGAATTCTTTTTGTTGCTCAAAATCCCAGAACCCTCAAGTTTAACCAGCGATATAACTCAGCACAAGAAAAGGAAAACAGTAAGAAAGCTAAGCCTAGAAACCCTAAATTTCTCACTGTATTTGCGTGCTTAGTGTTCGTATTTGTATGTGTGTGTTAGGTGAGAGCATGGAAGACCTCTTTTATAGTGGCATGCAATGCCTCTAGGATTCAACAAGATTCGAAATGACAGTGGAAGATGACGAGGAGCTGATGATGTGAGCAAGATTAGGGAAACTCTAAAGAAACAAAGGGAGAAATTATGAAACTTTACCTGAGAGTGAGGAGGACTGCCCGTTGAGAGCAAAATCCGTCGGGTAAAGGCCCAATGTCCATAGTTCTCTGCGATTGACATATGGACCAAGAATAATGATAATCAATGATGCGAGAAGGCCATGCATGCCACTAATTTTGACAGAGCATAACGGATTTTGAGGATTTGACCTTGCATCGATTAGTCTAGGGTTTTAGATTAGGATTTTAAAATCCAATATGTTAGAAAAATGAAATAAAGCCTCAAACTTCACAGCCTAGGGACGAAGCAATTCGATTCTGCTAGTTGGATTTGAGAAGCAAAACGAAAATGGTGCTTTGATTTTACTGGTCATGTTCTGGTGTTTCAGATTCCAAGCACAAACGGAAAAGATCAGCAGGATTTAGGGATGGAGAAGCAGGGAATGACGATTTGATTAAGAGTTCTATGACCTTGCACTGATTTGTGCAAGGTTCCATGACAGATGGGGCTCAAAGAGATGAGAGAAAAGAGAGGGTGAGATAAATCACTCATGAAAAATTAGTTTAATTGTGAACCATTGATCATTTGTATCAACGGTCTGGATGTAGTGTGTTTCTTATGTGAGTGTTTGAGAGCGATGACGTGGCACACTGTAATTGATTCAAACATGATGACATGGATTGCCATGGTGGAAAGATATGGGTGGACTTGGGCTGGGTATTTCCAGATTGGGCTGTATATTTGGGCTAAAATAATTTAAGAAATGACCATCTTGTGTTTAATTGAGGAATTGCAATTGTAGCCTCTTTTCCTTTCTACCCTTTAGAGATTTATTTAAATAACTTAATTATTTTTAATAAAACGTAGTAGAAATTGTAATTTTTAAATACTACAAATTATTGTGATTAATTATTTGTAAAAATACTTTATTTCTAAATTGTACTAATTTCGAATTTTCATATAGTAATCTAATTAATTAGAAATTAAAGGGTAATTTACTAAATTAATTATGGAACCTATGTATGGAAATTATTTTAATAATCCACAAATTGCAAATATATTAGTAATTACAGAATGTCAATACTATGTGATTAATTTTAAAACTAATGCTTGGTTAATTTGTGAAAAATAGATATTTATTACTGGAAAGTACGTTAAGAATATTTATTGTAAATTATTAAGTATAAATAAATTAACTTAAAAGGGGAGGGTCAAAATTGGCCGTCAAAAGCTATCCCTCTTTGACCGGAGACGATTAAAGAGTTTTCGGGCAAAGAAATTGAACCAAAGCTAATTTTGTCCCGGCTTTAGGCACGCATTGCAAGAATGACATGAAAATCATAAGTTACAGAATTGAGTTGAGGAAGAATCTAGGAAAGTTTGGGAATATTGGGCTGAATTCTGGTTTTGAATTGCTTACATACCTCGGGCTTAACGAGGATTAGGCCTCATGTAGTTCTGGAGTAGGGATTTTGGTAAAACGGTACTTGCAGGAATTGCCCCAATATCGTATTGTAGCATTACGGCGAGGCAGAAGAATGGTCACTCATGATAGCTTGAAGTTTGCGGCATGATTTGAATGATTCAAAATTTTGAGCTCGCTGATCATCTTGAGCTGGGATCTTGGGCCCGCTACTAGGTTGGCCGTCCCTATTGCGTTGTAGTTCGGTCTGCTGCTAAGAAACAATTCCACGCTACGGTGTTTTTTCCTGCAAAACAAAATGAAATAAACGCATACCAATATATTGTAATGTAGAATATATTAAGATGCGATGTAAATAATGCATGAATGATGATGTCTGTCTGCCAGCAAGCCGTTATTTAGGATTGGGATGATGGGATACTTGATCCTGACTCAATTTGTTAGCCGGGCTGTGTACCGTTCTGCAGCTGCCAGAGCATTTGAAAATTGTCTCCGCTTCTTGGGAGAGCTTGATTGGTAAAGTACGTTTCCGCTTGCTGGGAGAGCTTTGCACTGAGAGATGTCTTCGTTTGTTAGGAGAGCTTGATTGTAGAGTGCGTCTCTGCTTCTTGGGAGAGCTTTGTATTGAAATGTAAAGTATTCTCCGCTCGGGGGTGATTGATTAATATCATAATCATGCCTAAAGTTGAACGAACAAAACGTTAAAAATTCAAAGTAATAGCAAAATGAAATATAAGCATGCCCAAGAGATACTCTTGACTGCGAAGCTAGGTTGCAGCCATTAATGGCAGAACGTTGGTGATGAGGTTTGCGATTGTCTATTCCGGCATCTGTGATTGATGAAGCGGTGCTGTGAATTGCCTTTTGATGGCAATGTTTCAAGTTTGCTATATATAAGGCTCCAATTGGCAAAGCCGATGTTCGATTTGTACAAGGTGCTCCGATTGACTGAGCTGGTGATTTGCTATATACAGGACTTCGATTGGTAAAGTCGATGCGCGATTTGTACAGGGTGCTCCGATTGGTTGAGCCGGCCTTTTTCTATTTACAAGACTTCGATCGGTGATGATGACGCGCGATTTGTATAGGGTGATCTGATTGATTGAGCAGGTAGTTTTCTATATACAGATTTCTATTGTCAAAACCGACGTGTGATTTGTACAGGTTGCTCCGATTGATTGAGCAGACAGTTTGCTATATACAAATTTCTGTGTCAGCCGTCTGATTCCGAAACACTACAAAGGATTCAAGTGTTAGCCTCAGCTATACTCGAAAATTTAATGTAAAATGGGGAGAGATAATCTTAGGCAAGTGGCGGGTCCGTCATTTGCCCTAGTGTGGTCCCACTGATTCTTTACTCCCTGTCGACCCTGCACTTAAAGAAAACGTCTTAGTGGAGGAGGGTGAAAAGTTGGTTTGCGTCGACCATGGTATTGATTTGCCCCAAATTTTGACATGATTGTGCCACGTCGTTCGGTAGATGGAAGAGATTACTTTGTATATTTATATATATATTTTAGAAAATAGTTTAAAAATACTTGTTTCTTTTAAGGCAAATGCTGCTGTTCCGGATTATGACATGTTACGAAGGGTTCTCCACACGTGAACGTATCCCTTTGAGAACTTCGTCCCATTGTTGTTGTTCTTCCATGACGTCTCTGACAACGTGGCTACTTCCTGTTATGACTGCATCCTAATTAAGGCTAATGCATTACAGAGGTTTCCTAAGGTTATGACCGAACCTTTTCAGGTTTTCTACGTTTCCAAAATGGAATCAGGTCTGAATGTTGTTCGTGGGATAATGATGAAACGTGATGAAACGACTGAGCCTGACTCAGGCAGCCTATGTATCCAAAACAAAATCAGGTCAGAACGTAGTTCAATTACAACATATGAAAATGATGATATTAAGAAATTAAAATGTCCGAGTTTGACTCAGACAGCTTACGTATCCAAATGGAATCAGGCTAGAACATAGTTCAATTACAAAAGATGAGTGAATGCTAGGAGGATTTCCTACGTATTCCCTTTTGAGGAAATCAATTCGGCATAGTTCCTAAACAATATACAAAAATGATATTTGGTTTTTATATTACAAAAAAAGGGAGAGAGACACTGATCCCTATGTGGGTTGCCTACGTATCCCTCCGTGGGAAGTCAGATTGAACGTAGTTCTGCTATATCAAAAACACTAATTTTGTCTGTCTTAAGGCATAATATCTCTTGATTGCGTCCGCGTTGATTGGCTTCATGCTGACTCTTCCATCCATTTATGATAAGATTAGAGCTCCACCAAACAACGCTCTATGGAATACGAAAGGACCTTTCCAGTTTGGTGCAAACTTCCCTTTAACTTCTTCTTGATGGGGAAAGATTTTCTTCAAAACCAACTTCCCCGGTGTGAATTGGCGAGGCTTCACTCTTTTGTTAAATGCACTGGCCATCCTGTTCCGGTATAACTGGCCATGACATACTGCATCCATTCTTTTCTCATCAATGAGCATGAGCTATTCTTACCTGTCCTGTATCCACTCTGCATCTTCCAATTTTGCTTCTTGAATGACTCTTTAGGACGATATTTCGACTTCTGCAGGTATCACTGATTCAGTGCCATATACCAACATGTACGGCTTTTCCCCAATAGATATTCTCATGATAGTCCGGTAACCTAATATAGCGAAAGGTAACTTCCTAAGCCATTGTCTGTGATTGTCCACTATCTTTCGCAGAATCCTCTTGATATTCCTGTTAGCAGCCTCGACTGCCCCATTCATTTGTGGTCTGTAGGCTGTGGAATTGTGGTGGACAATTCTGAACTTCTTGCAGATTTCTCTCACAAAGTCACTATTGAGGTTAGGCATTGTTAGTAATGATAGATTCTAGTTTCCCATATCTGCAAACGATGTTGTTCCGGACAAAATCTGCCACCACATGCTTTGTGACGACGTTGTAAGTAGATGCTTCAACCCATTTGGTGAAATAGTCGATGGCTACCAGAATGAAACGGTGTCCATTTGATGCTGCAGGCTCTATGGGTCCTATCACATCCATGCCCTAAGCGGCGAAAGGCCAGGGTGAACCCATTACATTTAATTCATTTGGTGGAACCCTGATAAAATCTCTTTGAATCAGGCACTAGTGACACTTATGCACATAGCGGATACTGTCACTTTCCATAGTCATCCAAAAGTATCCAGCTCTCAAAAGTTTCCAGGCTATCGTGAACCCGTTCATGTGGGGTCCGCACGTCCCTGCATGCATTTCTTCTAATAGTCCGGTTGCTTTGGCGACGTCTACACACCTTAGCAAACCTAAGTCTGGTGTATTTCCGGACAAGACTTCCCCGTTGAGAAAACAATTGTTTGCTAACCTCCCGAGGGCTAGCTTTTGACCATTAGTAGCATTTTCTAGGTACTCATGGGTCGCAAGGAACTTCTTGATGTTGTGATACCAAGGTTTAATATCTGGTTCTTCATTCACATGGACATAATAAGCATGTTGATCCTTGATTTCTATCTTGATGGGATAGATGTAGTTCTTGTCTAAATGCTGAATCATAGATGAAAAGGTCGTAAGGGCGTCTGCGAACTCGTTTTGAATTCTGGGGACATGCCTCAACTCTATCTTCGTGAACTTTTTGCATAGTTATTTCACGCAGTGCAAGTACGACAGTATCTTGACATTCTTAGTTGACCATTCTCCTTGGACTTGGTGGATCAGCAAATTGGAATCTCTTATGACCAAAAGTTCTTTGATGTTCATGTCGACTGCCATTCTGATTCCAAGGATGCATGACTCATACTCTGCCATATTATTGGTATAAGAAAATCTTATCTTTGTCGATGCTGGATAGTGTTGTTCAAATTTCGAAATCAGAACTGCCCCAATCCCGACTCCTTTGAAGTTTCCTCCTCCATCGGAAAACATCCTCCATCCAGGGTATAATTCTGCAATATCTTCCTCGACAAATAGTACTGCTTCATCGGGGAAATATGTGGTAAGCGGTTCGTAATCCCCATCCACTGGATTTTCAGCGACATGGTCTGCTAAAGCATGTCCTTTGATATCCCTTTGAGTTATGTATAGAATTTTAAATTCGCTGAGGAGATATTTCCATTTAGCTAGCTTCTCGGTAGGCATTGGCTTCTGAAAAATGTACTTGAGTAGGTCGAGCCAAGATATCAAATGCGTAGTGTATGCCAATATGTAATGCCTTAGCTTTTGAGCAAGCAAAGTCATAGCACAACAAGTGCGCTCTATCAAAGTATACTTGGCCTCGCATGGTGTGAACTTCTTGCTTAAGTAGTAGATGGCCTGCTCCTTTCTTCCAGTTTCATCATGCTGCCCTAATACACAGCCGAAGGCATTATCCGAGACTGACAAATAGAGCAACAATGGTTTCCCTGGTTCAGGGGGAACCAACACTGGCAGGTTTGAAAGACACTCTTCGATTTTGTGGAAAGCTTTCTGGCACTCCTCTGTCCATTTCATGGCTGCATCCTTCTTTAGTAGCTTAAAAATGGGTTCGCAGATTACCGTGGACTGGGCTATGAAACGACTGATATGATTCTATCTTCCCAAGAAATTCATGACATCTTTCTTGCTCTTTGGTGGCGGTAATTCCTGGATGGCCTTGATTTTTAATGGGTCAAGTTCTATCCCTTTCCTGCTTACGATAAAACCCAATAGTTTTCCAGCGAGGACTCCAAACGTGCACTTTGCTAGGTTAAACTTCAAATTGTACCTTTGTAGGCTTTCGAAAAATTTCCTCAAGTCATCCTAGTGCTCTGAACTCTTTCGAGATTTTATGATGACATCATCCATATACACTTAGATCTCCTTATGAATCATGTCGTGAAAGAGGGTCATCATGGCCCTTATGTAGGTGGCGCCGACGTTCTTGAGATCGAATGACATAACCCTATAACAGTAGACTCCCCAAGGTGTGGTGAAACAATCCACAAACCACTGCAGTTCATGCTTCGCACAGCTGTCGATGAGAATGTGGATATTTGGCAAGGGAAAATCGTCTTTTGGACTAGTTTTGTTGAGATCTCGGTAATCCACACATATTCTGATCTTTCTGTCCTTCTTGGGCATTAGGACGATGTTTGCCAACCAGCTTGGATAGTTGGTGATCCTTACCACATTTGCTTCTTTTTGTTTGGTCACCTCTTCTTTTATCCTCAGACTTAAATCAGGTTTGAACTTCCTGGGCTTCTACTTGACCGACGGTCTGGTAGGGTCAGTGGGGTGTCAATGCGAGATAATGTCGGTGCTTAATCCTGGCATGTCATCATAGGACCAGCGAACACGTTGACGTATTATTGGAGGAGCTCAATTATGTTTTCCTTTTGCTCGACTTCTAGGTGAATGTTGATTATGGTTTCTTTCACGTCTTCTTCGCTTCCAAGATTGACTACTTTTGTTTCTTCAAAGTTGGGCTTCTTTTGACTCTCCAGCTATTCGATCGCATGCGGGAGATTATCTGGCATCATACTCTCATCATATTCCTCGTAATCCAGGTAGTTGTGCTCAGCGGTTTCGTTATATGTCGTAATTACGGAACGCAATTTGTTATCGGTTTGATTACTAAAAAGAAAGGCTAGGTATAAATAAAGCAATAAAATAAAGTTTCGATATTTAGGAAAATGATTCTTTTTATTTCATCAAAAGGGGAACGTCTTAAGCGTTCACAAGAGGCAAATGGTAAAAAGGTACCGACAAGGTACATGCCTCAATTGACCGTGCTATTTCAAAACAAAACATTTACAGTTCCATACTACCAAGACTCCCGGTGAACCAAAGATGGACTGGCTGTCATATTCTACAGCTATTCCCCTTGTTCGGTATCACTGATAGTTGATGTCTTGATGTCAGTTCTTTCATAACATTCTTCAATTATATTCATAAACAACTTTCCCATCCCATCGATGATATCATCTTTGGGTGTTGAACCCTGTCCCGGACTTGCGACACGCTATGGCACAATTATTGTTTTCTCGGAGCTAATGGTGCGAGTTTTCCCTTCCAGAAGCTGATATCCTATGCCAGCCCTTCCTTTCTGCCCGTTGTGTTCAATTAGCTCTATGATTCCATCTGATTTGGCTCCCAACCATGTTCCCGGCCTGTATCCGTATTTCATCATCTCTTTCATGGCCATCTTGGATTGTGGTGAGTAGTTGTTTGGGGAATAAGAGGTGCTTCCATGAGATGGGTTCGTTTGGTAGTAGGGGACGACTGCTGAGACCTCTTCTTTCTTTTTCTTCCTGCTACCAATTAATCTTGACTGGATGGATTTGCTATCCGCTTGCAATGCTTCCATAGATTGCACCTTACTAGATTTTATGCCCTATTCTAATAAATCTCCCATCTTAACCAGCTCGGGGAACTTTTAACCCATCATCCCCATCATCTTTTCAAAGTATATTCCTTCTTAGGCTCGGATGAAGTACTTGGTTAGTTCACCGTCATCCAACGACGGTTGCGCCCTGGCAGCCCCTGTCCACCACAGTCATGCATATTCGTGAAATGACTCAGATGGATTTTTCTGCAGGTTCACCAACGCGAACCGATCAGGAGTGATCTCTATATTGAATCAAAAATGGTTCATGAAGTCCTCCTCCATATCTTTCCAAGTTCTTCAATTTCGCGGGTCCTGTCAGGTATACCAGGTGAGTGCTTCTCCTGTCAGACTCCTTATAAACAATTTCATCCTTAGTTTCTCATTCCTTCCTACTCCGACCAACTTGTCACCATAAGCCCTTAAATATGTGTGAGGGTCCCCTATCCCATCGAAGACATCAAACTTTGGAGGTTTGTACCCTACTGGCATATCCACATCTGCATGAATGCACATGTCCTCATAGTCCAGGATTTCACTTCCTCGGGCAACTTGGAGACACTTCATTTGCCTTCTCAACATTTGCAACAACTAAGATACCAACTTTTCTTTCTTATGCCTGGCCTCTCTCTCCATCTTGGCGTACTGATCGATCTCACATGGCACGCTCACCGTAATGGGTACTGTAAAGGTAGGTTTGATAATGACATATATAGAGGGAACGTACCGCTCGTGAGTAGCGGTAGGTGCCAAAGGTATGTGCTGGTTAGTGGTGAAAGTGACTCCGTCATGAGGAGAGGTAGTTGCATTAGCGGTAATAGGCGGGTTCTGTGATGTCTGAGGGTATTGTGGTACGTAGGGAGTGTGAATAGGGGGATTTGGTGGGTTAGCGGGGGGTATTACATGTATGACTTGAGTGGTGGGGGTTGAGGTTGGAATGTTGTTATTTTCGCATGATGTTGAAGGAAAATGATTTGGAAGTGAATCCAAAGAAGGCAATGTGGGTGGTTTGGCCAGGTGCACTAATTATCTTATATGTTGTACCTCCTCTCTTAAGGACTCCATTTTATGAGCCATTCTAGCCATATGCCCATCATTCTTAGTACTGTCCTTTTCCCCCGATCACTCCGGGTTGTCGGCTATGACCAGAGCATGTTCAGTTGGGTCTTCTGCGGCTGACAACTTTCCCTTAGACCTTAGATTGTATTGTGGCTCCGCCAGTTTTAGTCGACACAAACCAACCTTCTTTTCTTTTTGAGGGGTAATAATAAAGAAAAAGAACAATAGAAGAAAGAAAAAAGAAAAGAGAAAGAGTCAGTTTCTTCATTTATAGGAGCAGGAAATCACATAGAGTAGATAATCCGTGCATTACCGCTAACGCTTTCCTAAAATTCG
>AWOL01S0032679.1:5621-16031 GCA_000715115.1 Nicotiana otophora
ATTTCCGCTTTGTATACTCTATTCTTAGAAGCTCATAATTTGTACTACCAGTTCTTGGGGAGATGTATCGGTTTTAGATATTTTCTTTTTATTAATTTATTGGAATTGGATAATTGAAAGTTGGCTTACCTAGCGGATTGGGTTAGGTGCCATCACGACTAGTTGGATTTTGGGTCGTGATATCTTCCCACATATGTCATGTGAGTCGACATCCAATCCAAGGTTAACAACAATCTCATCCCAAACAAGGATAAATAATCTCAATACATCCATCTCATCCCATTTAGGGGGAAACAATATCAATACATTAGTAAGGGGATTTACCCCTCAATCACACCTACACCAGTACGTGTAGTTTCGTGGTTAGGTTGTTTCAACCTACCCTTCCTCGGTGGCTAATGATAATCCCATATCATTTATTATATCAAGAAGTTACAATTCGTTTCATAGTATTTTCACACATCCTCTTTCATTTCATTGGCACTATTGGCCACGAGTATAATTCTCACTCTAGGCACGTTGGCCACATATCATATTTCATACACGTTCCTTTCACTTTCCGACATCATCATGGATTATCAACAACAAGGAATTTATAGTCAAGACTTTAGGTATACACATGAGCAATACAAGTCTTAAGCACATTGAGATTTCTTCCACTTATTAGCATGATAAGTTGCAATTGAAACATGGTTTGAAATCATAACATTTCGATACATTGGTCACGTTTAAACACAATCCCGAAGGAGAACACAACATGATGGGAGCATTTGGCACACATTTTTAGTATATATCTATCAACACGAGCTTATTCGGAATAGTCAAATTTATAAGGAATAACTCGTAACATGTGACATAAGAGCTTGAGCCAATCATAATTACAACTTACGAGGACATCATGGAATTCAATTCTACAAGAGGAGTTTAGCCAACATACTTCGCTTTGAGCTTTTCTTAATTTACTATAATGTTCCGAAAATCTTAGTAACTTTAATCTATTTAGAAATATAATAAAATTGAACCATAATTAGAAAGATGTTCGGGGGTCCAGCTCATTTAAGCATTTTATCAAATACTAAGTAGGCATTATGATTTCAAGGTTCTTCTTTGGAAGATTCCTTCATCCCACAACCCAATGTTTACCCATTTCAACTCAACAACCTTCCCACAAACCTTGATGGTATATGCATGCATAAATAACACCCTCATATCCAAGAATCACACTCCCCATTACCCATTTTTTACCCCAAATTCAAAATGGAAAGCTAGGGCTAGAACCTTACCTCTTTAGAAGACAACTAGCAAGGTTTCCTTGTGAATCCTTCAAGACTTGAGCAAGGATTGATAAAACAATAGCTTAGAGATTCCTTCTCTCACTCAAGAGCAGTTTTCTATCTCTAAAATAGCAGTTTGAACCTTCTAAAATAACCCCAAAAGTGATTTTATAAAAATGGGATCGAGTTATAAAATCAGAAAATGGACCTTATGAACTCAACTCTGCGATCGCATAGTTCACCGCAAATCAGGTCTTCGGCCTGCAAAGTGGACCGCAAAATGGTCCTCCAAAACTGGGCTGGCCTGATCCAGTCTGCGACAGATCTGCGGTCCACAGATCAGTTATGCGGTTGTATAGTGTGCCGCAGAATTGTCCTCTGAAGTATTCTCAAGTTGGTTCTGTGACGGATGTGCGGCCTGCAAAACAATTATGCGGTCACATAGTTGACCGCAAAACGACCTCTAAAATTGGCCTATTTTTCTGCTCCACTCCGCGGTGGATCTGCGGTCCGCGGAGTAGTTTTGCGGTCGCATAATAGACCGCAAAAATGCCATGTTCTGCAACAATTTTCCACTAACTCCCCAACACATTGCACAACCCAAAAAGTCCATACCTATAATTCTCAACACATTAGCCTACCCCGGTACCATGAAACCCCGTGTTTTAGTAGAATTTTACGGGGTCTTATAATAAGAGGCAATTATTAACAACTTGAAGGCTCAAGTGAGTCAAATGGTGGAAGCTTTGAATGTTCAATAAGTCAATATAGTGGATAGTAGCCAAAAACAATATGAATTAGAGTCAGCAGTTGAAACTCTAATGGAGGAGGGTAGAGTAGAATACCAACAACCTAGCCAACTAGAATTTGAGGATGCCGATGTTGAAGACGTGATACTAGAGTCGACCAAGGATAGTGAGGATACAAATTTTGTTGATTCTAGTGTCATTGGTGTTGAGGATGTTGAAAGTTGTGGAGTTTATATATTTGAGCACATTGATCCTCACTCCAAGTATTTTTTTCACATTGTGTTTGGATGATAATATAAAAATAGAGTTATTCGAGCCAATTGAAGAGTCAAGAAATAAGGAACAAAGTTCTTATATTCTGAAGTTTTTCTTGTCATAAAGTCAGGATTACATACCTCATGTCAAGGCCAAGAAGTGTAGAATACTACAGTATTTCCTTGGTCCAGTTAGATTTGTTCCACCACCCTTGGAGCATAATCGAAAACTTGAAGCCAAATTAGGGGTTCAATTCATAAGCTCAAGGTGGAGGCAGAAAGTGATTCACTCGTACCGTGACATTAAATTAGGCGCTTGTTGGGAGGCAACCCATCTTTACTACTTTCTTTTATTTCTAGTTTTTTTTAAAAAAAAATTATTGTATTATTTTTGTAGTGTCATTTTTGCTTTCCTAGAAGGATGGGAAGCAAAGCCATTGGAAGGAAGCAAAATTAAGTGAGATGGTTAGAACTAAGTTTGGGGTGGCCTAAAGAACCAAGTCTGGGAGAAGTCTGACTACCCCATGAGATGCTAATGCTTCGGCCTTTGGCCTACCAGGGAGTTTCTTTTACCCTCTTGTATTTATGAGTGTGCATTAGAAATAATGCATAATTTTAAGTGTAGGGTGAAGAGACTGTTTGGGTGATTTCCTATGCTATTTTAGTTGTGTTATTATATGTGTGTTGAAAAACAAAATTAGGTAAAAATAATCCCTCTTGGTTTTTCTTATGGCCATGGTCCTTTTTCAAGGGATAACTCTTTGAATCGGGTAGTAGTTTTTTGTAGGTAAACTTTTCAACAAAAAAAAAGTTCAGAACTTTTCCCTACGATGGACTTCCTAGACAGTTTTCTTGAGGGTATAAGGTCTAAACAAAAACAAAAAAAGATTTTTTTTCTTTTTTTTCAACTAATGATGGAATGGGAAGAACTTGAGTATCTATACTTTTGATATGTTTTATGTTTGGGCTTAGAGCTGGAGCATTTGCAATAAGTACTTTCTTCTTTATTCTTGTGACTATATGCCTTGAGAGTATATGTGTTTCTTTTGACCCTTGGGCTTGTCTATTGACTCCTGTTATTACTTTCAAGTGTTTGGATTATATGATGACTATGCCGGTTGTTTTAACTTAAGAGTCGGGTCTGAGCCGTCCTGAATAAGTCATGTACATTGTGTGAGGTGAGATTTTAGTTGTACTCTGTGCCATCCCTTGTTAGTCTAGAACTTGCCCCGTGTGTGAGTCGAAGCGAAATGATTAAGTCTTGTGAGTCTAGGAAATGATATAGGTATTTCTTTGATTGACCCTTGAACCTATTTGCCTACCAGTGATAACATTATCCGTAGTCAGCCCTTTTGAGCCTGTAGACCTTTTTATTTGGCACCCACATTACAAGCCAACCCCTGTCCTTTTCTAAATCATATCTTGTTCACCCTTTACTTTCGAAAGCAGTTAAGTCACTGAAAGAGTAAAAAAAGAGATTAGGTAGATTTTGAGTGGAACTATAGAAAGACCGGCAAGGTGTATTTGTGGGTAAAACCCTTACTAGCCGGAAATAACAAATTAAGGAGAGTGCGAATAAAAACAAAAAAACACAAAAGAAACCAAAAGAATGATGAATGACACCTCTCATATCTTTGTTTGGGCTAGTGAGTATCTATATGTTGATGTGCTTAATGAATAAAGGCTTAAATATGTATGGTTCACAGCAAGACATTGAATTGGTCATGACAAGAAGATGTGCTTCAAAGTGAAGTTTGGTGTATTAAAATGCTGAGGATGGTTAGTTACTACTTTCCTATATATATCCTACTCGCCCCTTAGCCTACATTATAACCTATAAAGTCCTGCTTAATCCTAGACTTTGCAAGCTTAAATTTGTTGAGTCTTATACTACGGGCAAGCCTATGGTAGAGACTTGGGTGGCATATGAGTTTCTTTGTGAGAGTGAGCGAATTCTTTCAATATTTGAGTCCTTAGACTATACTTGAACTTATATTTGAGTGTGTGAACTATTTTCTCTATGTGGTTTGCTGGTGAGGGTACGTGATTTGCAAAGGATTGATAAAGTACTTGGTTTTTGAGTTGGCACAAGAATCAAGCCATAGTATGGAACGTATTGGAGTTTAGGCTAATATGTTAGAAGAGTCACACAAATATTTTAAATAGTCTTGGAATTGGTCTAAAAATGAGGAAAGATGTCAATCGCCCTTATGATGGGTTCTAAACGTTGATATAAACCATTTACATTGATATGATGTTTGAGTATGTTTTGGAATTGTGTTACTTGCCGATATGCTTAATTTTAAGTTGCTCGAGGACGAGCAAGAGTTTAAGTGTGGGGTAGTGATAAATGATGAAAAATGCATGTTTTTAGTATGTTTGCATATTATTTATTATGTGAGTTACGGGAGATTACATATTTATAAACATAAAATATGCTTATTATATGCTTATTGTGTGTAGAAATAAGTTTGGATGGAAGTTGACGAAAATCGGATGATTTGATGCAAAAAAAAGTTGAGAAGCAAGAGTTGGGAGCATGCCACACTTGGTACATTGAATGAAGGTAGGTGCGCAATGGCCTAGGAATTGAATCAAAACCAGTAAAGTATGACACTTTGGCACTGGACCTAGCACGCGAAAGAAACAAAGAAGAAAAAAATAGCTGGGAGCGTGCCTGGTTTCGCGCGTTGCACCAACCCAAGCACGCGACTCAACTTTTCCTTTGCGAATTAGGAGAGATCAAGAACGCCCCACATCATCCCTAATTGATACAAATATATCATAAAACGTATTTTTGAAGGTGGAGACACTACTTTAGGGTAAGACAACACCCAAGGAGGCGAGAACACGCTAGGAGACAGGAGGAAGATTCAACTACGAGTTTTTCCCTTCTTCTTCATACTTTTCATTGTTGGTTATGACTTTTAGTATTGTAGTTTTACATACTATTATGAGTAGTTAATTTATTATCTAGAGTTTTGATGGAACCTCTTGTAGGATGAATTCTTGTTATGTTTTAATATAATTTAACCTTTGAATTTATCTACTTGTTCAACTACGTGTTTATTTCAGTTGATTAAATGGACATCGATTGACTGTGCCTATTTATTATGTGTTGCTTGAGAAAGGATACATATTTAGGCAGTTGTTTAATAACGTCACTCCTAAGGTATATGAGAGATCAATACGGTGGGTTTAAAAGCGGGATTAGAGATAACGAAGCTTTGACGTTATCATGGTGAGCGGTGAAAAAGTGCGAGCTAGTATAATTCGAGAGAATATGACTAGTACATTATTGTATTTGCTCGAGAGAGAATTACGATAAGTTGAGTGCTCATGATCAGTAGAGAATACTCAGGCGAAATTATAGGAGACGTAGCCGGAAGGATTCCGATAATTAGAAAAATCATAACTTTAGGCCTCTTTAATCTTGTCCCCAACCCCTAGTATCTTTAGTTATTAATTTATTACTTTAATTTATGAGTTAATTATTTAGATATAAGAATCTTAATCTTTATAACTTAGGAATTTATTCGAGCTTATCATCTTAGTGATATTGAACAGTTATAGCAAAACCTTAGTTCTCTGTGGAACTCGACTCCGGACTCTTAGACCGGATTATATTTGCAGCGACCGCTTATCCTTTTTAGGACTAGAGTTGTGCGTGATCACCACACCAAATCAACCGTTCCATAAAATGACACTTTTCGTCGTTACGTAACGACGAAATTAACGATACAATGTAATAAAATTATAGTAATAATCAAAATTAATATTATATTTAAAGTAACAATACGATACAATATAATAGGTATCAACCATCCAAACAAGATGTTAGTTTTTCTCTAACTACTTTAATTTTCTTCTTTCCTTTATTTAGGGTTTTAGGAGGGGAGTATAACAAGGCAAGCTTTAGGTCCGAAGTTGGCCCCATTATAAAATGGAAAGCAAATTGCCAAGAGAAGTATATGGAGGAAGAAAGGGGCTATGAACTACAAAACGTCTTACTTTTAGCTCATTAGGTGCACTAAACCCAACTCCAAAAGACATTTTCCGTCTTCGGACTAAACTTTTGTCCCCTACTACGAGTAAAAGATACTCTTTTTGTTTCAATTTATATGAACCTATTTGACTGTGCACGAAATTTAAAAAAAGAAAGAAGACTTTTGAACTTGTGGTGTAGAATGAAGCACATATATTTTGTGTGGCTATAAATCATTGCATAAAGGTAAATTGTTTCCAAATAAGGATTTTTACACGGACTAAAAAGGAAATAAGTTCATATAAATTGAAACAGAGGGAGTATATTTTTTTTTATTATTATTATTTTAATTATGCAAAAAGCAGTTGGGAAAAGAATAAGTTTGTAACAACCATAAAGTATCACTCTTCCACAAAAGGAAAAAGAAAAAAGAACCATAAACTAAAGTATCTCCATCGGAGTAGGAAAAATATTTCTCCATATGACTTTTATATGAGCAAAACAAAAAGTAGTAATAATTCATTAAAACGAGCCTAGTTCCTTTAACCAAATATATAAAAGGTGGAAACTAATCTCTTTTCTTGTCAATAATGGATTAAATTTATAAAATCATTTAACAATTTGAGTCTTTACACATAGTAAGCAAATCAACAGAATTGGTGTCTAACAGCTTGGTTGTTACTTACTTACTTACTATTGTATTATGTCATTTTAAAAATAATGTTTGTTTTAATTATCACTTAAATTTTATTGTATCGTATCATTAAATTTGTCGTTACGTAACGATGAAAAGTGTCAACGACGAATTTGGTATGATGACGTCGTTACGTGCCTTATTTTTTTCTCTCATCTTGTCAATCCTTATAATTAAATAACCATATTTTATCATTTACCCTACCTTTTATATAATAATTCTACTGTGTATGCTTTTTTTTTAGTAATGTTGCAAGTTTATTCTTCATATTATTGGTGTGTAACATTATGAAATGACTTTAAATGATACAATTCATACAAATATTATATTCATCAAACAATACAATACAATACATTATAATGTAATACGATATATTATGAAACGACATGTAATAACCATCCAAACAAGCTGTAAGTAAATTACGAGCACTCACTCACTTTCATGTTATTTCACGCTATTATTATTTAAAGAATTAAATAATATATTTTTTCTTTGACTGTAAATTTTTAACTAAAAAGAAATATGTGTAATGTGAAAGAGTGAAACGTACGTTTGTTGAGAAATAGTGAAAGTGCAAGTGGTATTAGATTAGTAATAGCAATTAAGAAATATTGCTGGACCCATGTGAATGTCAACGATGGAACATGTTCCTTAATTTTGATCCCTCGTGGCTTAAAAATCCATTCCTTAATCATTGATTCTGCCACTAACATAAGACGTAAAATTTTAATATTAATATAGAAAAATATCCTCATGTAAAAGGTAAGAGGTAATTAATCATGATTGACAAAATAACGCTTCCTCTCGTTGGTTTACACCTCAGACTCTTGATTTTACTTTATTGGTCAACATGTAAGTGGTGGATTCAAATATTCATTATTAATGCATGGCAAAAGAAATAATAATAATTGATAAGAGTGGGAGAAAAGGTATTGGCAAAATTATCCACATTGGAATATTTCAAGTGATAAGACTTATTATTTCTATAATTTCTCTGTTTAAGATTTTTTCCTATATGGAGTTAATTTTACTTATAGTCAACCATATAAAGAGACCAATTCACCTATCCACAATTGATCTGCGAATTCTAACACCCGACACGTCCAGATCTTACAAATGTAGTGAACAATATAATATAACGATGCAATATTGGGTAATCAATAATTGAATGGGTTGGGTTCTAATACCATGATAAAAGATTGAACATTTGACCAAACTCAATTCATAAATGATAAAACGATGTCATTAGGTGAAGATTATTGAAGATCATATAAAGTGACCATATGATGACCCAAAGGGTCATCTTGTGAATTAACACTCCATTCTGGACCCGTTAGCCTTAAAAATATTATTTTTACTCACTTCGATTTGTGTTCGCAGTCCGGACGTAAATCCGGAAAGCTTTTATGTGGAAATTTATGAAGTAATAATTTTTGGGATTTAAAATTGATTTTTAGTTGACTTTGGTCAACGTTTTGAATAAACATATTCGGATTCGTGTTCTAACATTCCCGGAAGGTCCGTAGTAAAATATGGGACTTGGACGTATGCCCGGAATCGAATTCCGAGATCTCTAGCTCGAGAAATGAATTTTTGATGAAAATTGTAAGACTTAAATTCTATGAATTTAAAGAAATTGATTAATGTTTGATCTCGTTGGTATCAGGCCCGTATTTTAGTTTCGGAGCCCGGTACAGGTTTAATATAATATATAAGTCATGTCTGTGAAATTTGATAGAAATCGGAGTTGATTTGACGTGATTCGGACGTCCGGTTGAGAAGATAGTAGTTTTGAAATGTTCTTGAGGAATTCATGAGTTTTGGTGCTAAATCCATAATTTTAGGCATTTTTTTTGTGATTTAATAGCACGATAAATTCGTATGATATTTTTAGACTTGCGTGCATGTTTAGTTTAGAACCCCGAAGGCTCGGGTGAGTTTCGGATAGGCTACAGAGTGATTTTAGAACTTAGAGAATTGCTGGTGTAACTGGTGTCTGTAGCAGGCCTCTGATCTCGCAATTGTGAAACCAGGCTTCGCAATTGCGAACTAAGCAGGCCTGGCAATTGCGAGGTTTCTATCACACTTGCGAATAAGGCCTGGGCCAGCATGTTCTCGCAATTGCGAAATTTTCTTCGCAATTTGCGATGGGGTCTGGGGAAGGGTATGTTTGCAAATGCGAATATCTGCCTACAAATGCGATAGGCCAGTTGTCGCAAATGCGACATATTCTTCGCAAATACGAAGGCAGCGGAAATATGAAGGATCTCGCATTTGCGATGACCCCTTCACATTTGCGAGCTTCGCAATTGCGAAGCTCAGCTCGCAAATGCAACGTCTGCAGCTGATAACTTTTGACTTAGACGGGATTTTTTATTCATTCTTCAATTTTTCGAACCCTAAACCTCAAGAGGCGATTTTTGGGTGGTTTTCACGGGAAAACATTGGGGTAAGTATTCCTTATCCTATATTAATTATATTTCATGATTTCATACTCATTTATATCATGAATTCGTGAATTTGTGGAAGAAAAATCAGATCTTTATAAAATCTTCCAAAAATAAAAATTTAAGATTTGAACGTCCCTTTGACATCGGAATTGGATAATTTTTGTATGGTTGGACTCGTCTCGGAATGGGTGTTCGGATTTCGTAAGTTTTTCTCAAATTTGAGACGTGAGTCCCACTGCCGAATATTTTAATGAATTTCGGATTTTATCCGAAAAATTAGTAAATTCATATGAGATTAATTCCTATGATTCGTATTGAGTATATTAAATTATTTGTGAATNCCAAACATTAATTCTTGAATTCCTGCATTAATTGTTACATGCTGCTTGAATTATGTGTCTTAATTGTTATTTGATATTTAGCATATTAAATATTAAACTGCCTATTTTCTCCCTGATTTCTATAATAATTTATTATTTGACATTGTCTGTTTCATGATTAAATTATAATTATTGTATACTTGTCGTCTTATAATTTCATATTAATTGTTGCATTTATTGGAAAAATTCCTTCTATAAGAATTGGTAAATGAATATACTGGAGTAACGGGTTGAACGCCGCAACAGAATTGATTGAAATGAATATATTGGAGGATCGGGTTGCACGTCGCAACAAACTTATTAAAAAGTCCATATTGAAGGATCGGGTTGCACGCTGCAATAGACTTATTAAAAGTCCATATTGGAGGATCGGGTTGCACGCCGCAACAGACTTATTTAAAAGTCCATATTGGAGGATCGGGTTGCACGCCGCAACAGACTTATATAAAAGTCGACATACATATATATATTGGTGGGTCGGGTTGCACGCTTCAACAGACTTGATTAAAATGAATATATTGGAGGAACGGGTTGCACGCCACAACAGAACCGAATGTGAATATATTGTGAGAGCAGGTGCACGCTGCAACAGAACCGAATGTGAATATATTGTGAGAGCGGGTT
>AWOL01S0032680.1:1316-25915 GCA_000715115.1 Nicotiana otophora
GGGGGGGGGGGGGCATAGAAGAAATAGTATAGATATGCAATGATTGCGGGAAATAATTTATTAAGATAATTCTACCTCCATAGAAATGATTTTTTCCATACCAACCATTCAATTTCTTAACAATTTTGTTTAACAAACAATCAAAATAAACAATCTTCTTCCTACCAATATAAATTGTACAACCTAAGTAATTAAAAGAGTAATTCTTATCCATGAAACCCGTGATATTTCTAATTCTATTAATTATATTGGCACAAATATTAGGATCAGTTAAAAAGGAACTCATATCACTATTGACTTTTTTGCCAAAGCTATCTTCTTACTTCCTAATGACATCCATAATGAGATTAATAGAATTATTGTTACACTGGTGAATGTAACAATGTCATCTGCATATGCAAGATGATTGTTCTAGTACCATTGGAAGGCATAGAGAAGGGGGTATAAGAGTTATCAAGAAATAGATTATTCAAGGAACATGTGAAAACTTCTTCAGCAAGGATAAAAAGTGATGGTGATAATGGATCACCTTGTTTTAATCCTTGACTAGATGTGAAGAAACCATTTCTATTTTCATTAATTATTAGAGAGTGCCAAACACCAGAGAGAAGGTTCATTATCAAATTAATCCAATACTCTGAGAAACCAAATCTCCTAAGCACAACAATGATAAAGTTCCAAGAAATTATATCATATGCTTTGGCCATATCCAATTTTATAATAATATTGCCCACCATTATTGTCACGACCCAAACCGATGGGCCATGACGGGTATCCGGTATCTTACTCAACTGAGTACCTACGTAACGTATCTTTCGTATCATACTATCATAGGTAAATGAGCCGGAAAGGCTGTCGTGAGATAAGTAGAATAAAACATGAGGAAATACTCAATACAGAGTGACCCAACTTGATATACCGACTTATATATTTAACGTACTGGCTTATAAGGCCATACCAGTATCCGTATACATGAAATCTATCTACAAGTCTCTAAGAGTACATAAATATCATAAAGGTCGGGGCAGAGCCCCGCCATACCAAACAATACATATTCAAATCATATTGACCAAATAGGCAACTTCGGAGCAAGTGGAGTGCACAAACACCTTCTGCTGAGCTGATAGCCCACTAGGAGAACTCTCAACCTGTCTATCGAGACCTGCGGGCATGAAACGCAGCATCCCCAGGTAAAAGGAATATTAGTACAAATAAAGTACCGAGTCTGTAAGGCATGACAATAGTATATAAAAGACATGAAAGAAACATGGAGTAAAGAACTCAACCTAAAATTCTGAATAGCTTTGTGAATCATGAAAATTTATATCATGCATGTGCGTATAAATGACATACCATGCATAGGTATATGTGTATATAACATCATCAAGCCTTTGAGGGAATCCCATCATATTATCTCAGCCACTGTGGGCAAAATCATCAACGTATACCAGCTGATCAGGTGGTGGTGCATATATAACGCCATAACCGTTTTCCATATCCCATATACATATAATATACATATATACGCGTATATAACGCCATCTGGTCATGGGTCAATGTACATGTATAAATGAATGCAATGCATGAGAAGTACATCAATAAAATCTTTCGGAATGTCATAAGACCACTATGTCTTTGATTAATATCATGAAGTAAACTTTATTAATTTACGTATTTTCTGAGACCCATGAACAGATGATAGAATAATAGGACATATGGGGAATCAAGAACATAATCATATCTAGCATTTCTATGAATAGAGTCATTTATGGAAGTTGCGTATTTTACTCGTTTCGTTTGTATCATTTGGATCATGCAAAAAGAAAGAAGGGATAGCCTTAACATACCTTAACTCCGTTGAGTCCTTAATACCTTCAAAGAAATTCTTCAAACAACTCAATTCAATCTACCACATCATAAGGAGAATCAAAATCTGTGCTGAGTAAAGACTAAGTCCGCAACTTAAACTAGTAGCTTATTTACGTAAATTTGGGCAGCATCTTCCCTATAACTAGGCCCTCCTCCATTACCATATACAAACAACAAAAATAACACAACAATAACAATATATAAGCATAATTTTCTAACTTTATATCCATCACAATATACTACAAAACAGCCCACACACCCTAATCATTTCATACATAAAACGATAACCAAAGTAATGTCAAACAACTTAAACAAATATAATGACAAACGACCAGCCCACCATTCCGTCATTATGTGGTGTTTCTCCACATAATTTGTCCTCTAAAATGCCATTAAATAGTATAAAAATATACAGCCCAAAGGCAACACGAAACAACCTACAAAACAGTCCACTACAAGTTAAATAACTCGAACGCGCGGCTTCCGATCACCGTCCTGTGAGTTCTAACTATTAGGAAACGAATTTATCAATATTACTTGATATTTAAATACTTAAATACAGAAAGTACATATTTTCTTAACTATGAAGTACCTTCCAAAACTAAAACTACAAAGAAAAAGAGAGGCAATATAGCGATACTTACGTCGTAGGGATCGTTTTAACGTTATTGCTTCTTGATTTCATGCCCGGGATGATAATCTTATTTGAAGATCTTGTAGAGAGCTTAAGAGTAAAGTTAGGGGTGTTATTTGGGCTTACTCTCTGGAAAAATAAAAAAAGAGACGTGATGGGATGTATATATCACATTTTTCTTAAAAGTCAAAAAGGTGCTACTTGAAACCCTATGATTGGCCCTTCTTCCAACTCTTATAACGTTTTATACGGGTGTCGTATGAATGAACGATAATGTGAGATGAAAACTACATTCCAAGACCTTCAATTTGGTATATAATATATCCCAAAAAGACATTATATAACACACGAAATATATTTCTCAAAAAGCTCTGTTACAGGGCAAATCCTTAGTCGGTGTTTCCGCAACTTTAATCCGATTTTCCCCAAATTTTATATTTTCTATCCAAACATAATATATAACCATATTATGAATTTAAAATTATTTAAATCATGATTAACAAGTCTCCTATTTATTACGCCACCTTGGGATGCATAAGTTGTAACAATTATTAACTTGAGAAATAGATTGAACAATCTCTTGAGTTAACAACATATTTTCAGAAATAAGCCTTTCTTTAACAAAACCACTCTGGTTTGGAGAAATTAATCTTGTTAATAGAGGATTTAGTCTAATAGAGAGTATTTTAGAAACAATCTTGTTAGCAAAATTAGAGAGAATAATAGGTCTAAATTCATTAAAAGTGGTAGTGGCATATGTTTTGGGAATTAGAACCAAAAAAGTATGAGTATAGAATTAGTAAGAGGAATACCTTTGAATAAATCCCACACAAAAGCATTGATGTCTTCCTTGATGATGTCCTAACAGTTTTGGAAGAATGTACCATTGAATCTATCGGCCCAACAGTACTTGTAGCCGACAGATCAAAGACTGCATTTTTTATCTCTTCCTCACTAGGAATCTCATCCATCATGTATATATCTTCATCAGTGATCTTTTTGGTGATGCATTTTAGAATAGTAGGATCAAGACATGGACTAGTATGCTTTTGATGCTTTTTTTTTTATCTCTTATTGAACCTAAAATTGTTACTGAGGCTTTACAAGATGTAATCTGGTACCAAGACCCAAGGACAGATCAGTAATTGGCACAAAATGGATTTTCAGAAATAAACTTGATGAAGATGGAACAGTTACAAGGAACAAGGCAAGATTGGTGGTTAAAGGATATAGTCAAGAGGAGGGTATAGACTATGATGAGACTTTTGCTCCAGTTACAAGATTAGAGGCAATTAGACTCCTTATAGCCTTTGCTGCTTATATGGAATTCACTTTCCATCAGATGGATATCAAGAGTGCCTTCCTCAATTGTTATCTAAAGGAAAAAGTGTTTGTCAAGCAACCTCTGGGCTTTGAAAGCAAGGAATGTCCTGATAATGCATACAAGCCTGACAAGGCACTTTATGGGCTTAAGCAGGCTTCAAGACCTTGGTATGAAAGATTATCAAAATTCTTGCTTGATCATGGCTACAAGAGAGGTAAAATTGACAATACTTTATTCTTGAAAGAAAAAGGTAAAAATCTCTTAGTAGTTCAGATATATGTTGATGATATAATCTTTGGAGCAACTACTGTTAAGTTAAGTAAAGAGTTTGCTAAGCTAATTGAGAGTGAATTTGAAATGAGTATGATGGGTGAGATTAATTTATTTTTAGGCTTACAAATTAAATAAAATTCAAATGGAACTATGATCCATCAGTAGAAGTATGTGAAAGAGTTGCTTAAAAGGTTTAAAATGGAAGATTCCAAAGAAATTGACACTCCTATAGCAACAACCACAAAATTGGATGTAGATGAAACTGGTTCATCCGTAGATCAGAAGTTGTATAGGGGAATGATTGGTTCCTTGTTGTATCTCACTACTAGCAGACCTGACATTGTTTTCAGTGCAGGCCTTTGTGCTAGATTTCAGGCAAGTCCAAATTAAAGGAGTTTCACTTGACTGTTCTCAAGAGGATCTTGAGATACCTAAAAGGCACCACTGACCTTTGTCTATGGTATCCAAAAGGTAATAATTTCAACTTAGTGGGATATGCTGATGCTGATTATACAGGTTTTCTTGTGGATAGAAAGAGCACCTCAGGTATGGCACACTTTCTTGGCTCATGTCTTGTGTCTTGGGCCACCAAAAAATAATATTTTGTGGCCTTATCTACTGCTGAAGCTGAGTATGTTGTTGTTGCCTCATGTTGTGCTCCATTGTTGTGGATCAAACAATAATTAACGGACTTTGGAATTGATGTAGGTTGTATCCCCGTCTTTTGTGATAACACTAGTGCAATTAGTATGACCAAAAACCCGGTTCATTACAAGAGAACTAAGCACATAGATATTAGGCATCATTTTTTGAGGGACAACTATGAGAAGGGGTTGATCACTGTGGAATTTTGTGCTACTGACAAGCAAATAGCTGACACATTCACAAAAGCTTTAATTAGAGATCACTTTAAAAGGAACAAGTTAGAATTAGGGATGATAAGATCACCTAAAAGGAACCAGTACTAACTCAAAAAATGGTTAGAAAAACTGTGAATTTTTGTACATAGATTAGATTTTACTCAGTCTTGTACTTTAATCGGTATACTCTTGTGCCATATGCTAAAATGTCTCATTAATATCTAATGATATTATCTCTATTTTCTTGAAAAAGTCAGACTTATACAAGAGATTTCTCAGTGAAGAACCTGGTTCATCAAGATTACTTAGTACGTATTCTCCACTCTGCATATTTTGGAATAACTATATATGGATTATGATCAAGAGGACAGTCCCATTTAATCCTAACCTCTTTGAGCTTATCCATTAAGAAATGAACCCGTTTCATTCAAAAGAGTCCCAAAATGCAATAAGTGCCTAGATTCTAGGGAAAGTCACAAATGTCTCCTCAAATTGACTCACAGGTTGATTAGACCTCTGAACTTCTGAACTTCTATAAAAGTAGTTGTTACCAAATTAAACTCCACCTCTTTAAATTGATTAGGCCTTAATTGTTTCTTCAATTCTTAATTTCCAAGCCGTTAAAATTCTCTCTATTTTCTCTCATCTTCCAAACACACAAATACTCATCTTCTCTCATACCCAAACACAGTGATAGCAAACCCTTCTGAGAATCCTTCATCACCACTCAAGAAAATAACACCCACACCATCTATCACACCTTCAACTACACCCACCTTTAAGAAAGGAAGGCTTAAGATGTTGGCTCGCAAGGTTGTTGCTGGAAAAGAACAAATCAAGAAAATCAATAAGCAGTTGAGGGCAAGTCAGGGAGTGGAACCCCAAAAATCTGAAGACTCGTTCAAATCTGCAACTGAGGGGGAAGAAGCTGTTTCATCTGAAACAGAACAGGTAAAATCTAGTCCTAAAGTTACATCTGAAGTAATCTCTAAGGCTACTAAAAATTTGGAAACAAGATTTGTTCTGGTAGGAAAAGTGGGTGGGGTAGAGACTGCCGAGTCTGAGAAAATCGGTGGTACAAACAAAAGGATAAAAGAAAAGGAGAATGAGGGAGTTCACAGTGATGTGAGGGGAATGGGACAAGGAGTGGCTGAATCTTCTCCCACCCCTGTTGGTTTGACTGAAGAAATTGGAGTTATGGAAGGAGGGAATGAGGAATTAGCTGAAAAGGAAGAAAGTGTGAAAGAAAAAGGGGGAAGTGTGTCTAGAGAGGCTGTTGAGGGGTTGATTAGATTGGGGAATAAGGTTCAAGAACTTATTCCATTTGAGCAGGAACCCCTTGAAGACTTCCTGAAAAAGGTGTCTGATACTTACAATCCTAAAAGGAAAAGGAGTTCAGGAGCTAGAGTCCCTGGTACTGCTAGGGCAAACAAGAAAAGAAAGGCAGCCTTGTCTACCCATGTAGAGACTCCTCCTACAAGAGGAAGAGCTGCAAGGATTCAGAAAAAGCAGAGCGAGGCTGAAATGGAAAAGGCCTTAGATGAAAGTATAAGAAAAGCTACTGCTAAGGGAAAGAAGAAGGTGGTTGAGCCTATTGTGGCATTTGAAATTGATGAGATGGACCTGGTTAGTCGGGATGGAGAGGAGACAGAAGAAATGGAGGTTGTCAATCCAAAGGCAAAGAAGATCAAGACTTCTACAAAGAAGTATGTTTCAAAGACAATCTGCAGGGCCATCTACCTTGGTGAAAAGAACCAGGTCTACCTTGAAGTCTAGATAAGTGAAAATAGAGGAAGAAGAAGGATCGAGTAGGGAAGAAGAAGAATCTGATGCAGAGAAGGACAAGCTGGTTAAGTTTGGAAAAAGGTCCATCTTAAAAGGTAGACTCCTCTGGAACTTGGAGGAGGAAGGCATGGTGATATTGCTGGAAAAATTACAATTGCAAGGTTAGAAGGACATGGTCCTTCAGATGGGTGGAAAACTTGCCAGAACTGAGATTGTGGAGTTCATGGCAAATTGTAAGATCAAGAATGGTAGAGTTACCAGTGTAGTGAAGGGGGTTACAGTGAGTTTTGATGACAGGGAACTGGGAGAGATATTAGGTGTACCTGCTGTAGGGTACAATGACTACAAGAAGCTCAAATGGCCAAGTTTAGAGAATCTCCCTACTGCCCTTACCATTACAAGAAAATTTGGTAATAATAAAGAAGAGTTTGAGCCCAAGGCTATATACAAAAGTGAGATGAAGCTACCCACAAAGTGTTGTTCCAATTTGTTAACAAAGTTGTGATGCCTAGGCAGGAATGGAGGCACATTGCCACATTCATGGACCTGGTCCTTATGGAATGCCTGGAAAGTGGGAGGCAAATAAATTGGCCTGGATTTATAATCCAGCTTCTCGATAGGGTTCTGACTAGAACAAAAACTCATGCCATACCCTATGTTTTTATTCTCATTACTGTACTTGCACACTTCAAGGTACCTAATAAGAAATGGGAAGTTGGTACAAGCAAGGATCACTTTGGGGAAAATACTTTGACTACTTGTGACTATGAAGTCCACACCACTCCCAAAGAACCTGGTTCATCCAAAAAGGTATCTGTGAGCAGCAAAGTGTGAGCCTTGGTGCAAGAGAGTGGGGTTAAGGATGTTGAAATTTAAAGGCTGAAGAAGAGGTTGGTAGAAGTAGAAGCTGAGAGCTCTTAGAGCTGAGTTTGCAAAGGAGAAAGAGAAGAATGATGGCATTCTTCAGGATATGCTGAAACTGCTTTAAGCCAATAACCACGAACCTGGTCCTTCCCAGCCTTAAGACCTTCCTAGCCTAGTTAGACCAACCAGTGACTCAGATGGATTTTTTTCTTTTGCTCATGATCCGGTATGTTTATTTCTCTTTATGCTTTGTGGATGACTAAGTAGCAATGATAATTAATTATTTTCGTGCTCCAACTGTTTGTTGATAATTCTTAGATGGCTAATATCATTAGATGGATAAATGATGCTTGCCTCTATGATTGCATTTGAAGTAGCCCAGTGGCCATGAGTAATTTATATTAAAATATGGTTATCTAACATAATATCTATGCAACTTTTCGATGATGCCAAAAAGGGGAAGATAGGTTGTGCTTTTATTTTGGATTGTGATGTTTATAACCTAATAAACCTGGTTTCTTAATGATTAGTGACTTTAAAATGAAAAGTGTTTAATCTTGTGTTAATGTTGAGCTGAGTTGAAACAGGGATTATACTTATGAAAAGCACAGAGTTTGTCATCATCAAAAAGGGGGAATTTGTTAGCCCAAGTGATGTTTGTTTTGATTATTGACAAAGGAATTCCAGCATGAACCAGGTCCATACATAGTGTACACAGACACTAGTAGATTCGAGCATAAGGGATACACGTGAAGGAGATAAGCTTAAGTTGTTATATCTAATATCTCCTGATCGAAAAAGTTGCTTAAATGATAAGGAGTAGGACTCCTTACTCGACTAGAACTTTATCCAAGATAAGGGAGGAGTTAGAAGTTGAAGATAACTAGAACTCTTCCACCAAGTAAGAGTATAGCATTACAACTCTAGTTATTCCTATTTTACAAACTCTATATATTGCAGGATGTTCTCATTCTACAGGTACGCACAAATGCTGAAGTTAAATGAGAGTTGAGAGAAAAATAGCAAGGTATTTTGCAAACAATTCTTGTGTGAATCAAGTGTGCAAACCTAAAGCTATATGAACCAGATAGAAAAACCAGTTCCAAGAATCTGTCTTTTATTCTAGTTTAATTGTAGTGGGTGTTTTCAAGTTGTACCTTTCAACTTTATCTAGAAGTAATTGTATTATGTACTATGAGTATTCAAGTTAGAGTTAACTCGAAGTTGTCGTAACAGTTAGAGACTGGTTGCCACAACTAGATTAGAGTTAATCCTTAGGTTTACAAAGAGTTTTGAAAAATGCTGTTTTGGCTCAGTGATTTAGTGAAGTAATGGGGAAAATCCTACTGAGTAGTAGGTCGTGATTTTTTCACTTTTTGAGTGGGGTATTTTCCACGTAAAAATATTTGTGTTCTTTACTTTCCGCATTTACTATTTCTGCAATAGTAGTATAAGGAACACTTAGAAGAACCAGGTCCTTCTATAATCAGTGCACGCGAAAATTAAACACCACATAAATCACCCCCCTCTTGTATGATATTGAAGTATAAAATATCAACCTGCATAACTTATACTCACCTTTTTTGTGAAATCACAGAGATAGATCCATGTAAACGTTTTCAGTGAGATCATCTACAAGGAAGGCATTGTTGACATCTATTTGATAAAGAGGCTAATTTTTAGAAGCAACAATATTAGTAATTGTTCTTATAATAACCATTTTGTCTATTGGTGAGAAAAGTTCATGGTAACCTAAACCTACTTGTTATGTGTACCCCATTGCAAACAGTCTTGCTTTAAATATATCAACCTCTCCATTGTCTTTATACTTAATTTTGTATACCCACTTAGATCTTATAGATTTCTTCCCAACTGTAGTTCCACAGTCTCCCAAGTGCAGTTGTCCTCTAGAGCTTATATTTCCCGTTCTATTATTGCTACCCATTGTGGATATTGTGTTGCTTCCTTGAAGGACATTGGCTCAACAAGGACTGAGAATGCTTGCAGATAAGCTTGATATGATATGGATATATGATCATATATAATATGATTGGAGATAGGAAACCTGCAATCCCCTGGTAGTTTAGTTGTGACATAATCCTTCATCTGTATGAGAAGTGCTATTTTCTGGACCCTCTGACAACATCCTGTTTTGGTAAGTTTGGTGCAACTAGTTTATGCATTAGTTCATGATCAGATTCATGTTCTGGGACTTTTATCAATGTAGGAACATGGTTGTACATCTATTCAAGATCTGTATTCTTTGGTTTATCTCTTTCAGGCTCATTGTTCATGAGGTCTGTCTCTAGAGTAGGTGAAACAAGAGCACCATTAGTCGCATCACCATCATCTAAGTCTAGAGGTTGTATAGGCTACAAATTAGGAACTTGATCTTCTGTGGAAACATGTTGCTGACATATCACGTGTTTCAATTTCAGTTTCCTTAAAAGGTCACTTGCTCTGTTGGAACACCACATCCCTGCTCATAAAGAAGAATATGTGTTCCAGGTCAAACAGTCTATAACCCTTCTGAGTTTCTGAGTATCCAATAAACACTGCCTTTTTGGCTCTTGGTGCAAACTTATCTCCCCTGGGCAAGTTATGTGCATGACACTGCCATCCAAACACTCTGAGGTGGTCTATGTTAGTTACCTTACCATACAACAGTTCATAAGGAGTCTTTCCTTTAAAGACTGGTGTGGGCAATCTATTTATCCGATATGCGATAGTCTTTACATAATCATCCCAGAATCTTATTGGAATTCCATTCTGAAACCTCAGTGCCCTAGAAACTTCTAAGATGTGCCTGTGTTTTCTTTCTACTGTTCCATTTTATTGTGGGGTATAGGACAGCTACTCTGATGAATAATGTCATAGGAGGCCAATAGTTTATTACATTACGCATTAAAGAATTTTGTACTATTTTTAGATCTTAAACATTTCATATTCACACAAAATTGCTTGTTTATTACTAACAGAACAACACATACTTCATACTTTGACTGTATCAAACATATCCACGTATATCTGCTATAATCATGTACTATAGTAACAAAGTACTGCTTCTTGTCATAGGTTTCGAATCTTGTATGGTCCCCATACATCTAGATGAAGAAACTGGAAAGTAATAGTATAATTTGAACACTAACTAGAAACTGTAACTTACATTATCTTGCCAGAGGACATATATCACAACTTCTTGTCTCTATATTGCTAATATTATTTTTCATAGCTGTTAAATATTATAATGACCTTATTGAAGCATGTCCCATTTTGAACTACCATAGGACTGTTTCTGCTCATTCCTTTGCAATTGATCCTACAACCATTTCATTTATTCTATACTTCCTTTTGCCTTATTATGTACAGTCCCTCATACTCTCTATCAATCCCCAATACCTTGTTACTGTAAAGTCCCCGTAACACACAAAAATCAGGATAAAAAGAAACTAAACAACTAAGGTCTTTGGTACACTGATAGCAAGTTAAACGTAAAGTCTGATACATGTAGCACATTCTTTACTTTATGGATTCCTAGGATCTTGCATCTCCTTAGTGTGTTCTGCTAGAGGTCTTTCCTGTTAGCAATTGAATATCTCTATATCCATCAATGATGTTAAGAGTATCTAGAAAGTCCTTAGTATAAGCTATGTGATGTGTGGCACCTAAATCCACTATCCAACCCTTAATAGTAGCATTGGACATTAATGAAACAATACCTGCCATGTTTGTAGAATTATTTGCACCTGTAGGTTTGTTCAGCAGTCCTACTTGTTGCTTGTATTGCTCCTCTGTCAGGTAATGCCCTAGTGATTGATTCTCAGAGCCACCAGTTTCCTCTGCACTTGCATTATTGGCATATGCATTATTTTCTCTTGTAATATGTGTCCTCTTCTTGCTCTTAAAATTTGTTGGATATTCAATTATTTTATAGTCCTTCAAATGGCCCTTGTACCCACAATGTTCACAAATCAGCCCTACTTTCTTGAGTTTGTTAGATTGAGGCTTTTTTGCCAGCATCGTTAATGGATTCTTATTTATATCAGTAAATCCTAGAGTCCTTTGACTTTATTCATGTATCACTATGGCATAGGCTTCATTCACAGTAACTACTAGCCTCTTCATTAACATATTACTCCTTACAATATTATAGCTCTCATTTAGGCTCATAAGAAACTGTAACACTCATTTCTGAGCTAAATGTTCAAGTGATGGTCTGGATTCCTCACAATCAAAACCATGTTTTGGTGCTAATATATCTAGTTCATGCCAAAATTCATTTATTTTTGAGTAGTAGGTGGTCACAGAGTCTATACTTTGTCTTAGTGAGGCAATTACAGTCCATAGATGATAGATCCTCGTTAAGCTGCATCTATCGAACCATTCCTTGAAATCATTCCACACTTTCTTTACACTTGATGCAAATATGATACTTAGAATCAATTCACTCACAGCTATACTGCCTATCCACAATATTACAATCACGTTGTATTTCTCTCATTGTTTCTCTAATTCACCTATGTACATGCATTTTACACAACTTTCATCTATGAATTGAGGCTTACTATTTCACCTAAGAGCTAGTTTCATCGCCATGCTAATATGGCATAATTCTTTGGCCTTGCGAGCTTTATTGTACTAGAACTAGTCCCGGAGTATTCGATGCTTAGAGAAACAGTGGGTGGTTGTGTTCCAGCAATGTTACTTTATTTCTTGTCTTTGTTTATGAGTTCAGAGCTTCGTCAATGTCGATTCACTGGAAATTTTGTTGATTCGTCGGAATTTTGTTGGAGAACACATTAATCTTAGGAGCGCCGCTCTGATACTACGTTATGTTACTGAGATTATGAGCTAATTAGGTCTGAGAATATGCAAACAAACAAAGCTTCAATGATTGAGAGCTTTCAAGAGAAACATTTCCTTTTACAATCAGAAGAGAGAGAGGAGAAAGAAGAGAAAGTATTTGTTATTATTGTGAGTGCTTGAAGAGTGCTCTTATAACAAAATTGCAATGTCTTGTAACTAACTTGCTAAACTAACCCCTCATAACTTTCTAATTACTAACGGACCCCTAACCTCCTAAGCCTCTCAGTTGGCCTTCAATAGATTTAGATGTTTCTAGTCACTTAACGGTCTATCAAATAACTGTACCACATTCTTATGTACTAGGAGATACATGTATTTAAATTCACCCCTAGGTCCCACCCGAGCAATCGCCCCCGCCCCCTGCCCTCTGCTCGCCTCACCTCCCCACATCCATTCCAAATGTTAGTTTAATTTATTGTGTCATATTTTATAAAAACAATCTACTTATTTATTAAACACCAGAAAATATGTGGGAAAATTACTTATATTTCCATAACAAACACACATGTAGTCATCCTAATTTGTGATCTATAGGGGAAGATATAACATTATGACAGTATACAGTAGTACTGGGTAGCTAAATACTTTTGATTCGAATCTAATCCATAATTATATGATCATTTTAGAGAAACCAAAGGCAATGATACTTTGCAGTTACGATTTGTACATGTTTCCATTTTAAAATGTGAAAGTAGTACTTTATTTCTGTAAGCATTTAAATTTTATTGAATGCAAATCGATAAAATAATTTGGACTATATTTTAAATTCTAGATATTTAGTCCAAATAAATTTATTGTGCTAATATAATTGGATTAATTATAAAAGTTCAATATATATACATTAATTAAATAAATCCAAATTCATTAGGCTAGCCCATTTTGTTGGGCTACGAATGATGAGCCCACTTTATTAAGTCCAAGATGCCATCTTCTTAGAGGCCTAGTTTGGTGCCACATGTCAAATGACGTAGCACGCCAAGTCAAACGGAAGAGCCAACAGGGGAGATGCCACATGTCAAAATGACAAGGCATGCCAAGTCAAATTAAAATGCCAATGCAATCGCACATGTGCAAGTGACATATTCTGGCCAAACAAACGCGGCCTTGTCATGCTTCAATATGATTGGTCGGAAAGAGTTTATTCTCATTACAACTCTTTTCTCCCACAACTATAAATAGGGGTCTTAATAACTTAGAGAAGATACTAAAAGTCATAATAAGAAGCAAAGGAGAGCTCGTGGATCAAACGTCACAATTTTTCTACAAGCTTCAATCCTCAAGCAATCAAGTTTAAGTCCAAGAAATCAAGTTCAAGCTCAAGAACAAAGAATAAATCAAGGTTCAAGGAGTACGAGTTTAAATTAAAGTTCGTTCTAGTTGAATTCACGATCATCGTTCGTGAAAATAAATATAGATTCAAGATCAAGCTCAAAGGCCCTTGAATTTATTTACTATTGGAAAGAAGAATCAGAGGATTCGTAGAGATTGTAACACTCATATTGTTTGAAATCAAATACAACAGTTGTTGCAATATTTTTCGATCTCGATTATTTTCTTGACGTAATTTTATTGTCTACAATTTCTAGCACTCCCAATGGGACAATCTCTACCTTTTATCTCAACTATTTCAATCGCCAAAGTTCAAGAACAATAAAATGACTTCAAAGAAAATCATCTCCAGATCAACTTCTACCAAGTCTACTAATTTCAGGTTCTACGGTGATGTTGAAAGCATCCTCGATGTTACCTTTGGACCAGTTACAAGGTGAAAAGCAAGCTCTTTATGAAAACAAGCACTCCAAGTATCGTCGGTATCAACCCCATTTTAGGATTTTCATCCTCCAAAGGAACAAGATCCTCTACGAACGCACCCGAAGGAGGAAGCGATGTTGCTAAAAAGATTAAGAAAACTCTAGCTCTGCTTAATCTCTCTGGATCCAAGAACTCTGCTGTTATGGAAGATGATGATACTTCAAGTAATGGATCCTCCCCACTTAAATTGCATAACGTGAGCCAATCGAGGATCAATCTATGTGACAATCCATGCTACTCTCCGCCGTCCACAACAATCATGCAAGCAATAGTGACAAACGCTTCATCTGTGGAGAAGCAGTTAGCAAACATGATAGAAGCAATTGTTGACTTGACCAAGTGCATGCAAATTCAAGGTGCTAGAATTGGCAAGTTGACGGATAAGGTGGGAATCTTGATGTAAAAAGATCCCATCCATGCACCTGGGAAGCTCCCAGAAGTTCTAGAGAATGATCCTCCCCCAAGACAAGTAGCATCCGCTAAAGCTATCCCTATCTCATCTAAAAGGATGATTTTAATCGATCAACTAAAAGGAATTCATTGAAGGGGCTGTCAAAGATAAGTATGAAGTTTCTCCCAAATCCTCCATTACATACGTAAAGTCGTACATTAGAACGATCGATTTGTTGAAGTTGCATGCCGGCTATCAACCTCCAAAGTTCCAACAATTTGATGGCAAAGGCAATCTAAAGCAACATGTGGTGCACTTCGTTGAGACCTGCAACAATGCTGGAACTTATAGAGATTACCTCGTCAAGCAGTTTGTCTGCCCATTAAATGGAAATACTTTTGATTAGTATACTGACCTCGAGACAGGATCGATTAATAGTTGGGATCAACTAGAGTAAGAGTTCCTATATCGCTTTTATTGCACAAGGTGCATTGTGAGCATGGTGGAACTTACAAATACCCGTCAACAAAAAGGCGAACCAGTTATCAACTTTATCAATCGTTGGAGGAATGCCAATTTCAACTACAAAGACAGGCTTAGTGAAATTTCTAGCATAGAGATGTGCATCCAAGGTATGCATTGGGGACTGCGCTACATCTTGCAAGGCATCAAGCCTAGAACATTTGAAGAACTTGCAACTCGTGTGCATGACATGAAATTGAGAATGGCCTTCGCTGGAAATGAAAGCTTGCCCCATCTATGAGCCTTATAAAGGGAACGAGAAGCATGAATTCAGGAAATGGAGCAAGTTCGTACCCAAGTCTAAAAGCAAAGAAGCTTTGAATGTCAACACATCACTTGTGAAGTTTACAATGAAGGTGAGCAAGATGCAGAGTACGCAATTTATTTATTTTCAAGATAAGCCAAGTACAAATTTGACTCTAAAAGAAATGCAAGATAAGGAGTACCCATTTCTGGATTATGATATCCCTGCAATTGTTGAGGAACTCCTTGAGCTAGACCTCATTGAGCTTCCTGATATGAAGCAAACAAATGAAGCTGGAAAATTAATGATCCAAATTACTACAAATATCATCGACTTGTGAGTCACCATCTTAAGAAGTGCTTTGTCTTCAAGGATAAAGTTATGGAGTTGGCTCGTGGAAAAAAAAAGATCGTGATTAAACATGAGAAGGCAATAACGAACCAAGTCTCCATAACCTTTGGCTCATTCCATCCAGATGAGTTATATAGTCTTGAAGAAAGTAAAGATAAAGAAATACTATAGAATAACAAAGTCAAAGTTGATCATCTTGATTAAGATAAAGGTTGGACATTAGTGACTCGTCATAGGCGCCACAAAAGAACCAATAGAATAAGCAACAAGGAAAATGATGGTAAAAAGACAGAGAAAACAAAATCCAGTTAAGCATTTGAGGAAAGAAATAGTGGAGGTTCACCACCCTCAAAATCCTCAACATCTAGTGACATTGGAGGAGTTCTTGCCAAGTTGGATCCACACGAAGATTTACCCTGATGGTATGGAGGCCTCTTGTTGAAATGCTGATAAAGGAGAAGAAACGAGTAATGAATTACTGTTAGCACCATCTTTGGAAAATCCCATTGAGTCTATTCCTTAAGAAGTTAATGTTTGTGAGAAAAATGTCACATTCACACATGATGACCTTCTAATAGGTGACGCTCCTCGTAATTGTCCATTATATATGATTGACTATATGTACGATGAAAGGGTAAATCAAATTTTGATTGATGGAGGATCCTTAATAAACATCTTGCCAATTCGCACCGTAAAGGAAATTGGCATACCCATGGATGAATTCTCGGAAAGCCACTTGATGATTCAAGGATTCAACTAAGGGGGGAAAAGAGCGATTGGCACAATCAAATTGGAGATCACCATCGGAGATATGCAATCAAATGTGTGGCTTCATGCAATCGATGCAAAGACTTTATATAATATCTTGCTAGGAAGGCCTTAGATACATGAGAACAAAGTGGTTCTATCTATCTACCATCAATATTTGAGTACTACAAGGATGGAGTCAAAAAGAATATAATTGTTGATGACAAGCCACTCACCGTGGTTGAGTCGCACTTTGCCGATGCAAAGTTCTACTTGATCAACCATGTTTTGAAATAACTAAAAGCTAATGATGTCATGAAAAGCAAGAATGACCAGTCCACGACTAAAAGACATGAGGTGACTGTTGATAAATCCGAAGCTGTTGCTAATGAGGTACACCCTCACTCAAATAAATCTTATAAAAGAAATATTGTGTCTTATGGCAAGCAAGTAACTTCTTCGCTCTTCTATGTCCCTAAAAATAAGAAAGAGAAGGGCGAATTATCTAATCTCCAAACCAATATGCTAAAGGGATAACTCTTTCGATCGAATGAATTGAGGCAGTAAAGTTGTCCTCAATGCTACTTGGAGGGTTTGTGGCTCAGAATCATTCGCAGAATATTAAAATCCCTACAAAGCACACAAATGAAGCCTTTGATCCTAATGCTTATATACTATTTGCAAAAGTTTTATATAATCCCAATGAGGCATCAAAATTAGAGAAGCTCCCATCAGAAGCTACTATAAGGCAACCACGTAAAGGTCCGGGATACAAGCAACTATCACCAGTTCACATCTCTAAAAGAGGGCAAGCAACAATTATATCATATTGAAGATGAATCTGCAATGTCTAACAGGCCTTCTCTTTGATCGACTTGGAAAATTAACTGGGAGGACTTCTGTATTTGAGAGATTAGGTCCATTAAATAAGGGAATACATTCCCAAGAAATTATCGATATATAAGAACACCCGATCCACCTATAATCTAGAAAATTTCTAAGGATTTCCAAGGTCTAGTTCCTTCTAAAATGAGACGACAAACCAAACTCATAGTTTCGTGTGATGAGGTACTAAAATTAAAGTCACACAATATAGTCTACACCAAGAAATATGAAGATAAGAAAGTGTGGGGTCTTCATATCACATTACTGTAGAAGGCGAGAAATATGTTTCATCTCTAATAGAGGCTGATGAGAAATTGGAGGATATTTCTTGGTGTAATCATATATATTTCAACAATGGGGATCATCAAGAAGATGAAGATGTGAAAGATTCTCCCCCTGAACTTGAAGAATAGGGAAGACAATGATTGATTCCTTAAAAGAAGTTAACCTTGGCACTGATGAAGTATTACTCAAGGAGTTCAAAGATGTATTTGCTTGGAGTTACAAAGAGATGCCTGGCTTCGACCCTAAACTAGCAGTCCATCACCATGTAGTCAAGAATGACGATCATCCTGTTAAGAAAGCTCAAAATTGCTTTAGGCTGGATTTAGTTTCCTTGATTGAAAGTGAAGTTAAAAAACTCATTGAAGCTGGCTTTATTCGTAAATTTAAATACCCAACATGGGTTTCAAGTGTTGTTCCCGTTAGAAATAAGAATGGCCAAATTCGAGTGTGTGTTGACTTTAAGGATCTCAACAATGCATGCCCTAAGGATGATTCCTGCTTCCTATTCCATAAGTCATGATCGATTCTACTATTGGTTATGAGGCAATGTCTTTCATGGATGATTCGTCTGGATATAACCAAATTTGCATGTCTTTATAGATGAAGAGCTTACTGTATTTCGCACCCTAAATGACATTTATTTCTACAAGGTAATGCCTTTTGGCTTGAAGAACATTGGCGCCACATACCAAAAGGCTATGCAGAATATCTTTGATGAACTCTTTCATAGAAATGTTGAATGATATGTGGATGACTTGCTGGTGAAGTCAAGAAAAAAGAATGACCACTTAGAATGAATCAGTTGAAAAATGCTTTTGGAGTTGCTTCTGGCAAGTTCCTTGGCTTTATTGTTCGACATCGAGGGATCAAAATTGATCAAGCCATGGTTGATGTAATCTTAAAAATGCCCGAGCCTCGGAATATTCATGTGTTAAAATGTTTGCAGGGAAAGCTAGCTTATCTTAGGAGATTCATCTCAAGCCTAGCTGGGAGATGCTAGCCATTCAGTCGCCTTACGAAGAAGGGTATCCCTTTCAAGTGGGACCAATCATGTAGCAATGCCTTTGAGAGCATTAAATCCTACTTGATGAAGCCTCTAGTTTTAGTGGCCCATGTACCCAAAAAGCCATTGATATTGTATATTGCGGCACAAGAAAGGTATGTTGGAGCACTATTGGTCCAAACAAATAGTGAGGGAAAATAAAAATTCTTTACTACTTGAGCATAATGGTAACACCAAATGTGCTGAATTATTTGGCCATTGAGAAGTTATGTTTGGAACTAGTCTTCTCAATTCAAAAGTTGAAGCACTACTTTCAAGCTCATATCGTTTATCTTGTTTCTAGAGCAAATCCTATCAAGTTTGTAATGTCAAAACCAGCCCTTAGTGGTCGATTAGTAAGGTTGTACCTTCACATTCAACAATTTAAAATTGTGTACATCCCTGAAAAGGCTATAAAAGGACAAGCATTAATAGACTTCTTGATAGATCACCCTATACCTGACGAGCGCAGAACACAAAAATATATTATTGCTCACTAGTCAAAGATAGCATAGTTTAATTATCGTCTCCACAGGGATTGGATTTAAATAGTGTTCAAATAATCTTCAGTTGATTACTATCCAGGAAAATTAACACTTGATTTGATGACTATTACTAAGATTAACTACTAAAAATTAAGTAATTAATAATTGATCACAAAAGACAGCACATGAGCAACGAAGAAATATCAATGAGAGAAATAAGGGTCTTTGACTCAATAGGTGCAAGATAATTGACTCAGGATCCAATTCTTGAGTTAATTCACTCTATAATACTATTGATTCTCAGGAATTCAACAGATAATCAGATTACACTTGAAGTTAAGGTTCCTCTTTCGATTAAACATTAATTTCAGTAATTAATCCAATTGAAGTACGGTAAACAATTGAAAGAATAAAATGATGGTTATGATCTAATAGGTAACTTCTCACGAATATTTTCCTATTTTCTAGTTCAATAAATAATTCAAGAGAATCTTTCGATTACCTATTTGAAACACGAATTTAAACTAGAGCATAAGATGTAAAGAAATTCAATATCAAACTCCTCTTTTGATTAAGCAAAATAATAAATAACTCCACAATACGAATTAAATCTCCATCAATTATCAAGAATCGAATCCCTGATCAAGTTATCAAAACACCATATATGTCAACACCCTAATGAAATTTACTCCATAGAAATGGAATAAGTCATCTCAATATGTTTTAAAAACAAAGAAAACATCAATACTAATGATTCGGTACAAACTACCGTATTGCACCGATTGTCGGCTGAAATCTTGATGAATTATTGAGTCTTCTTGCCTTGGTTGGTTCTCTAATATTTCGTACGTCAAAAAACCTCTAAATATCATATTTTTGGTATATTTATACCATGTAGAAACAAGCCCAGATGAAACTGCCCTTTCCTAGCCGAAATAGAAAATTACTCTGACAGTTTTGTACAACCTCGCCGCGCGCCGCGTTGCACTATGCAGTGCGCTTGTGAGGAAATTCAGAAACCTTGCAAAAATCTTGTCAGACCCCAGTTAAACTGCCGCATCAACGCCATGCATCTTTTTCTCAAAGTAAATTCTTTCATCCACTTTTTGACATCCAGACTTGGTGCTCGACCCCGGAACGTGATCCCGGCTTAATTTCTCGCACTTCTACTCAGACTTCAAAACTTCAACTTGTTCGATTTTGCTCCAAATTACCTAAATAGCTAAAGATTATTTACTGCAATGCATAAAACACGTAATAAGTGTAATTCACTATCATTTAAGCTCAAACGAACGTAAAATGCAGTAATTAGAGTTCAATACTATGGCTAAAATACGAGTTTCTAGCCTACCATTAACCCCTCACACTTAGACCATTGCTCGTCCTCGAGCAATCAAACTACACTTCACATAGAGATGACCTTTTATGTATCAAACAATCTCCCTAACACATCATGCCAAGAATATTTAAAATAGAATAAGCACCATATCATAACATCCTAACCTCAAGACTCAACTCAAAGCACCAAGCGTTGTTAACAACATGTTCACTTACTCTAACACAGAGGTCAAAGACTTTAATTTACCTTCAGGTCATGTGCCCTCACACAAACAATAGAGAGTAGTTCCACACACAATAAAATTCAAGAACAAATAGGAACTCAAGATAGAAAGAATTTACTCTCCCAGAAATCAAATTCATGTCCCACAGAGAATGTACCATAAACTTAACCATAATGTAGGACTTTATTTTGGTGGAAGATTAAGTAGGACTTTATTTTGGTTGTAATGTAGGCTGCAGGACGGGTATGATACATATGGATATAGTGGCTACACCTCCTTGAGCACTTTAATACATATACATTAACAATTCAAACCTCACACTCGTGTTGAACCAACCCCCAGCCTTCACATCAAATTAACATCAAGCTCCCAATTTCTTTAAGCACGGACAAAGCAAAGTTTACCACTAGCAAGGAATAAATTTCTTTATAATATATACAAATACCAACATTTGTTTTTTCTCTTTTTTTAGATTCTGATTTTCTCTTCTTTGTTTTTCAATTCCCTACAAGTGGCTCTCAAAATTTTTTCAAATAGTGCACTTTTCTCCATTTCTATAGTTCCACTCAAAAACCCAACCATACCTCCACTTAGCTTTTGACAAACTCATAAATATATCAAGTGTTCAAGAGAGATAAATGGTTCAAACGGATAGTCAATTCAACAAAGGGGACAAGCTTGTAGTGTGGTTGCCAAAGAAAAAAGGATTACAGGCTCAAAAGGGCTAACTACGATATAACATAATTAGGCGGGTCATAGTCATATAATTGGCTCAACAAAGAAATGCCTATATCACTTTCTAGACTGAACTAGATTAATATTTCTCTTTACAAACATACATGGCAAGTTCTAGACATCACTTACATGCACTGAAGATCAAAAAGACCTCACTCATACATTGGCACATAACTCATTTAGGATTGGATCTATCCCGACTCTTTAATCAAAGCAGTTAAGTAAAGTTACAATCAACCAATTAAAGGCACTTAACTAAGAGTCAAGAACTGAGCCTAGGCGTCACAACTAAGGCACTCACCACTCTCAAGGCATATGCAGTCAAGGAAAATTGCTTCAAATTAGCACTGTGACTCAAGATTCTTTATTCCTATAAAACTAAAAAACTAACTACACCCGGTTCAAGTAAAACCCTAGAAAAAGAACCGCAACACAAAAAAAAACCAAGGAGGAATTGTTATACTACCTAAGAAAGTAAAATAAAATAAAATATATATTTTTGGATTTTCAATTTGTTTTTGTATGTTTCTCGTTCGACTTCAAATCCCTCAAGAAGCCAGTCGACGAAATCCATCGCCAGGAGCAGTCGAAACTAAATATTAATTACTAACTATTACAGGCCGATAGAATCCAGAGTTATAATTTACAGACCATGTTGTCTAACAAAGCCAAAAACAAATCAAATAAAACCAATTGGAAAATAGAAAACAAATACAAATATAACCAAATAGGAGCACCCCACCCCACAATTAAGAAATTGCATTGTTCCCAATGCAAAATAATAGAAACAAGAGTGAAAAGGTAACTCCCTCAGGCCCTTGGCCTACTCCTCATCAACACCCTCAAAGGTTCGTAGGTACTCCTTATCATATGAAGGAACATAGTTTACATCCTCATCTGGTGACATTTGTGCTCCATTTGCCAAGCCCAACCATTGCTGAGTGACCGCGGAAAGGGGGTGGTCCTCCTACAGCTCTGCCAAGTAAGTCTCCACCCCGAGTAGCTACAGTGTTTCCTCGACACAAAGTAATCTCTGATCTACAGGAACACTAATAGAAGGGGGTCTGTCACAACTGTGACATCAAAAACCTTAAGAGGCTGCATCACCGGAATCGTCCGGTCCTAATGTAACTCCTCCTCCACATGGTGCATCCTCATAAGCCGAGTGATCATGCTGAGGAAATAAAGGCGGCGGGCCCCAAGTTGTCATACTCAAGCCACGTGCTCAAGCATAATATTACCCAGATCAAATTTCATCTGAGTCAAGATAGTATAAATAAGACACACCTTCAACTGGGAGACGTCAGTGTCGTTCTGGGTAGCCATGATCTTTGCATTAATGAACCGGAGAAGGACTTTGGTGGGACGTTGGAAATTGCACTTCTTAATGTCTTTGTGGAACTCATTAGCATCTCGCGTCCATGTGGCAAAAGAACCCGCACCAAACAGCTGGCATCTAATATCATGATAAGGGGGACGACCTCAGGAAAAATTTGTGAGAGTGCTCCTTGAACCCCATGATTTGATTGATTACCCATGAGGAAAAGGGAATAATCTTTCCTCTCACCTTCACTTCATACACCGCATCTAAACTGGCCTTAGGTTGCCAGTTAGCATAGAAGTCCTTGACCATGTTCATGATCACCGACTCACAGCGACGGAACAAGCTTTCAAAATCGAAGTATCTGATGTTGTGGTAAATCCTCGAGTACTTTCAGGCTAGCTTGCCATCATCAATACTAACTTCTGGGTTGGGGCTCACCGCCGGAACAAAGGTCCGGTACCACATCCTAGCATGAGCTGGCACAGCCCGAATGCCATACTTGCAACCCGGTACTACATCCGCATCTGGATTAATGCTCTCCTCTTCCTCCTCCAGTGGGGCGGGGCGAGGTGCCCGCCAACCTCCTCGACGGATACTAGAGGCAACCTCAGAATAACTTGTGTTAGAACGTTTGCTAGGACAGTGAGACATCGTACCTGCACAAGAAGAATACAATTAGCCACAACACTTAAAACAAAAAGCAAGAACAAATGGGGTAACCACCGCACACTTATGTTATTGGCATGTTCACAAGTACAATCTATATCGGGGACTCAGACTACCCCATTGAAAACATGCCACAAGTAATCAACAACCTACCCAACCACCAACATAATATTACAACAACATAACTATGGACTACACTAGTGTAAAATAAAAAGTTAAGAAGCTAAACTAGTAACTAAGAAAAGAAAATAAGAAGTTATACTAATTTACAACTAACAAAATGAAGAAGTAACAATACAACGTACACGAGTACTTAGCATAAATCGGGCACCCCAATTAGCACCTAGCAACACATTAGCATGGGGTAGTCAATCGATTAGCACTCGAGGCTACCACGTTAAAGTTTCACAACATAATAACATGACCTCCCACACCACACTTATTATCTATTATCACATTAGCACCAAACAAATATCCTCCAATTAAGCAACAAACTTCACAATTATTGTTTCAAGAAGGCATTTTATAAAATACATTGCAGGCACTAAATTCACCCCATTATTTTAAACTCCACATGGTCAAGAACTACCACACTTATACACTAATCAATCACCCAACAACAACCAAAACATCACCACATAGAAATAATAGCACAAAGTGCTCCAATTTTGCACCAAGTAATCATAATATTTCGGCCATATAGGCACCCCCACCAAGCTTTATCAAAAAACAATTCCAACACCATCAAGACACACCCAAAAATATCAACAAGCATAATAACAACGGAAACCCCACAAGTTCAAGTGCAATTTTGGCAAAACATAGAAAATAAATTAATAAAAAGATTAACAAAAATCAACTACCTAGGGTTAAGGAAATCAAACTAAAACTATCTAATTCTATAACTAAATGGTTAGAGAAAACAATAAGAGAAGAGAAAAAGAACTTACCTTGATGAGTGATGGAGGTAGGAGAACTTGATTGGAATAAATTTGAAGAATATGAAGAATGGGGAATTCGGGGGTGAGTTAGAGAAAGAGTTATAGAGGAGTGAATGAAAGATGTGGGATTTG
>AWOL01S0032680.1:28070-79869 GCA_000715115.1 Nicotiana otophora
GACAGGTCTTAATTTTTGCAGTTTTTATTTTAATTAATTTATTTTTAATTAATGGCTGACATATTTGCACTGCCGCGTCGCTGGGTGCAGTGCGGTAGTGGGTTTTTTCATAGAGCTATTTTCTGTCAGGAATAACATGTTTGCGTAGCGCGTCGCGCTAGGCCACTTTCCTCAGAGTTCCTTTTTTTCACTTTTTAACCCACGATGTGCACTCTGACTCTATTATGTACTTATTTTGTGTCCAATTCATGTATACCTATCTAAACAAGTACCAAAACTCCTAAACTCTAATAATCTTAATTTACAATTATCTAAACTATTCTACAAAAGTAAGAAAAAGGGTTAGAAGTAGTTCTGAGTTATAGTCGTTAGCTTGACTCCGTCACTTAGGGTCATTTGATCACGATGCTAGAGGATTTCTTGTCAAATCCTCTAACAAGGTACGATTTTAACCTGTTCCCATTCACCTTAAAGCTTTCATTCTCTTCCTCATCCTGCATTTCACTGGCGCCATACGGTGAGACGTATTTCACCATATACGGACCTGTTCATCTTGACTTGAATTTTCCAGGGGACAACCTAAGTCTACCATTGTATAGCAGAACTTTGTCCCCTTCATAAAACTTATTTGGCTTAATCAGACGATCATGTCACCTCTTTGTTTTTTCCTTAAAAATTCACGCATTTCATACGCGTCCAGTATAAACTCTTCCAGTTCGTTCATCTGCACCAACCTATGTTTACCTGCAAGACTAAGATCACAATTAAGCATCTCACTTGCCCAATAAGCTTTTTGTTCTATCACAACAGGTAGGTGACACGATTTTCCATACACTAGTTTGAATGGTAAAGTCCCTATGGTTGTTTTGAACGCAGTTCTGTACGCCCATATAGCTTCATTCAACATTACAAACCAATCCTTACGAGAAGCACTAATCGTGTTTTCAAGAATTTGTTTTAGTTCACGGTTAGCCACTTAAACTTGCCCACTAGTTTGGGCATGGTACGGGGTTCCTGTTTTGTGTGTGATTCCATACTTAGACAATAATGCAACGAATTACTTGTTCACAAAGTGCGACCCAATGTCACTGATAATCACTCGAGGTGTCCCAAAGCGGGTAAAGATGTTCTTACGTAAGAACTCACATACCACCCGAGCATCATTGGTCCTAGTAGGGATCGCTTAGACCCATTTAGAGATGTAGTCAATGGTTACTAGGATATATTCATAAGAATGAAACGATGGGAACGGGCCCATGAAATCAATGCCCCAAACGTCAAAACTTTCACATACCAGAATGGAGTTTAGTGGCATCTTATCCCTCTTGCTAATGTTACCTACCCTTTGACACTTGTCACATGCAGCTACATACGCTCGTGTGTATTTGTACAAAGTAGGCCAAATGAAACCAGCTGCCATGACTTTTGCTACAGTGCGATTTCCACCATAGTGTCCTCCAGCTGCTCCATCATGGTAATGAGAAAGAATGCTTGTCATCTCTCCTTCAGGCGCACACCTTCGAATCACACATCTGCACACAGTTTAAACAAGAAAGTTTTATTCCAAAATTAATTTTTTACCCCACCTTAAAGCTTCCTTCTTTGATCATGGGAGAGGTCATGAGGCAACCATCTACTAGCCAAAATGTTGGCTACATCAGCATACCAAAGCAGCCTTTCGGAGACCACATCAATAGAGAAAATCTTCTCATCAGGGGACTTTTCCCTTATTTCAACTATTTCAACCGGAGGTCTCTCAAGTCGAGATAGATGATCTGTGACTTGATTTTATGTGCCATTCCTATCTTTGATCTCCAAGTCAAACTCTTGGAGCAACAATACCCAATGCATCAGACGAGGCTTGCACTCTTTCTTACTCAACATGTATTTCAAGGTTGAGTGATTAGTGTATACAATCACTTTACTCCCCACCAGATATGATCTAAACTTATCAAAAGCAAAGACCACAATAAAGAACTCTTTCTCAGTAGCGACATAGTTGACTTGAGCGTCATTCAACGTCCTGCATGCATAGTAGATAGCCTAAATATCTTTTCTTTTTTTTGCCCCAAAACTGCCCCCACAACTACATCACTGGCATCATACATTATCTCTAATAGCTTGCTCCAATCAGGTGTCACCATAATAGGAGCACTCACACGCATTTCATTTATCAATTCGAATGCTCTTAAGCACTCCACAGTGAAAACAAACTTGACATCCTTCGCCCAATGCAGTCAGCGACTTGGTAATATTGGAATAGGTTTTGATGAACCTCCTATAGAACTCAGCATGTCCCAAAAAACTCCTTATGCTCTTCATATAAGTCGATGGATGGAGCCTAGCAGTTACATCAATCATAGCTCTATCAACTTCAATGCCATTGGCAATCACTTTGTGGCCCACGACAATTCCCTCTTTCACCATGAAGTGGCACTTCTCCCAGTTAAGAACCAAGTGGGTGGCTTCACAATGTTCAAGCAATCTTCAAATTCATCACCAAAGAGGGTGAAATCATCCATGAATACCTCTAGACAATTCTCGTTTAAATTGGAGAATATAGACATCATGCACCTTTGAAAAGTACCAGGTGCATTACACAACCCAAACGTCATCCTCCTGTAAGCAAACATACCTGACGGGTAAGTGAATGTGGTCTTCTCAAAATCTTCTGGGGCAATGGGTATCTAATTGTAGCTGGAGTACCCATCCAAGAAGCAGAAGCATCCACGTCCAGGCACTTTCTCGAGCATTTGATCAATAAATGTAAGTGGGAAGTGGTCCTTCCTTGTTGCATCATTTAGCATTCTATAATCAATGCCCATTCTCCACCCAATGATTGTTCTTATGGGAATCAATTCATTGTCTTCATTCTTCACCATTGTCATGTCCCTATTTTAGGTAGAACTTGCACCGGACAAATCCATTGGTTAATCACTCCCGCATCTAAAAATTTGATTATCTCTTTGTGCACTACCTCCTCCAAGTTTTTGTTCAACTTGTGTTGGGGCTGCACTACTGGCTTGCTATTTTCTTCCAACAGAATATTGTGCATGCAAATGGCTATACTCCAGCCAATGTCCTTCTTGTGCTTTTTCACCAGCTCCACCAGCATTTGCTCCTATGTACCTGTTAATTCAGTAGAAATAATCATAAGAAAATTATTACTTTCAAGAAAAGCATATTTCAAGTGAGTGGGGAGGACTTCCAATTCCACATTAGGCTTAGAAGCCTCCTCTTTTAGTTCCTCCTCATCAACTACTTGATCCTCAGTTTCAAGAGCTTCAGCCTCTTTCTTTATTTCAGGATATTCATATACACCTCTCTAGAGTATCCCCCATAATCTTGTAAAACTTGTATTTTTCAGCCTATTTCCCAACAACATCTATCTTGAAGTACGAGTAGGCAGACGCCTCATCACTGGGTATTTTATCTTCCTCTTTATCTGGAACACCACTTTCTTATTGCCCACTCTGAGCACAAGCTTCCCCTTGTAGATATCAAGGATAGCTCTACCTGTACATAAAAATGGCCTCCCTAGAATTAGCGGCACCTCCTTGTTCACCTCCATATCCACCACAATAAAGTCTACGGGGAACACAAACTTGTCCACCCGAACTAGACTATTCTCAATGATTCCCTCAGGTAAAATGGTGGTCTGGTCAGCCAGTTGTAGAGACACTGGTATTGATTTGATTATTCCAAGCTCACCTTTCAGTTTCCTGAATATAGACAGAGGCATTAGATTTATAGATGTACCAGAATCATAGAGGGCCTTGTCGAATTTCTCAGTCCCCAACGAGCATGGTATCGTGAAGCTTCCCGAGTCCCATTTGCCATTTTAAATTCTGGATAGTCGTGCCCTGAATCTCAAATATTTCATATATTTTGTTGATGAATGCCTTCATGAGATCTTCCATACTAGGCTGATTTGACTGTTGTGGTTGGTATTGCTTCATCTTCTTGTTCTGAAAACCTAGTGGTCCCTGACCTTGGGGTCTAGGATTATTTTGCTGCAATGAGTTCAAACTCCCACTAGGTGAACTCCACGAAAAACCTGGATGTCTTTGACCCATAGCATTATAGTTGTTCCCACCTTGGTAGTTTCCTCTATTATAGTTTCCCACAGTGTTGACTTCCTCAGCTGAAGCTTGACATTCATGTGTAGGGTGTCATATTCCACAAAAGTCACATGCTGTTTGTGGCTCACTCTGTACCTTGGCCAATGTCAGCTTTCTTATCTCCTTGGCCATAGTGTCTAGCTGGGCTTGCATAGATGTGTTAGAGTTCACCTGTTGAACCCCAACTGATTTTATTCGGTTATTACTCTCAGCAGGCTACTGATTAGCATCCTCAAATAATTTATCAAGGATTAAGACAACATCTTTCGGAGTTTTCTTCATTAGTGGACCTCCACATGCAGTATTCAGTGTTCGTCGCGAGGAAGGTGTCAATCCATCCTAAAAATTCCAGAGTTGCATCCACAAATCAATTCCATTGTTCTGACACTTTCTGACTATCTCCTTGAATCTTTCCCAAGCTTCAAAAGCCATTTCTATCTCCTTCTAGCAGAAATTGTGGATTTCCTTTCTGAATTTCCCTATTTTTGCAGCTGAGAAGTACTTGTTAAGAAACCTTTTGGTCAACTCTTCCCATGTCCTGATCGACCCTGTGGGTAAGCTACGAAGTCAGTGCTTCGCGTCATTTTTCAATGAAAATGGGAATGCCCTCAAGTATACCGCATCTTTTGATACTCCATTGTACTAAAAGGTGTTCATAATTTATTCAAAGTCAATCAAATGAGTGTTTGGATCTTCATTCACTTCCCTCTGAATATGCAGTTGTTTTGGATGGTTTGAAGCATGCCTTGCTTCAACTCGAAGTTGTTTACTGCTATGGATGGAGGTCTGACACTTGACAGTCCTTGATTGTAGACTGTTCTGGCAGAGTCACGTAATGATCTTCCAGGTCTGGGGGATGCATTCTTGAAATGGTCTTCAACTAATGGTCGGTTTAGATTGAATCTTCGGCCCCCACCATCTTCGATAGTCTCCTTAGGAACTCTTCGGGTTTCTTCAGCTGCTATCCGTGCAACTTCTTATTGTGTTGCTTCTCTTATAGCTAAGTCTGCTCCAATCTCTTGGTTTGCCATGTTATCTTGAGTCAACATATGACCCAAGAAATGTTTTGTTAATTCTCTTTCTTTTCTCAGTTGTCGCAGTTGTTTCTCCAACTCTGGTTCATAAGGTATCACTTCCTTTGAAGAAGATCGAGTCATACACCAGAGAAATCAACTATGTATCCTGCACATAAGTAAGAAACCGTGAATAATCTAAAGTAAAAATTGGTTCCTGAATTGGTACTAAAAACTATTTTAAACACTATTGATTGCTAATCCCCAGCAGCGGCGCCAAAATTTGATGAGTGCAAAACATAGCACAAAATTCTTGCTCGCTAGTCAAAATGGTATAGTTTAATTATCTTCTCTACAAGGATTGGATTTAAACAATGTTTGAATAATCTTCAGTTGATTACTATCCAGGAAAACTAACACTTGATTTGATAACTATTACTAAGATTAACTACTAAAAATTAAGCAATTAACAATTGATCATTAAAGATAGCAGATGAGCAACGAGGAAATATCAATTAGAGAAATAAGGGTATTTGACTAGATAGATGCAAGATAATTGACTTGGGATCCAATTTTTGAGTTAATGCACTCTATAATACTGTTGATTATTAGGAATTCAATAGATAATCAGATTACACTTGAAGTTAAGGTTCCTCTTTCGATTAAATGTTAATTTCAGTAATTAATCCAATTGGAGAACGGTAAACAATTGCAAGAATAAAACAATGGTAATGATCTAAAGGGTAACTTCTCACGAATATTTTCCTATTTTCTAGTTCGATTAATAATTCAAGAGGCTATTTCAATTACCTAGTTGAATCACGAATTTAAACTAGAGCATGAGATGTAAAGAAATTCAATATCAAACTCATCTTTCAATTAAGCAAAATAATAAAAACTCCACAATACATATTAAAACTCAATCAATTAATTCCATCAATTATCAAGAATCGAATCCCAAATCAAGTTATCAAAACACCGTATTTTTCAACACCCTAATGGAATTTACTCTATAGCAATAGAATAAGTCATCTCAATAAGGTTTAAAAACAAAGAAAACATCAATACTAATGAATCGATACAAACTTCTGTATTGCACCGATTGTAGGTTGAAATATTGATGAATTCTTGAGTCTTCTTGCCTTGGTTGGTTCTCCAATCTTTTGTAGGTCAAAAGTCCTCTAAAAATCGTATTTTTGGTATATTTATACCATGTAGAAACAAGACCGGATGAAACAACACTTTCCTAGCCAAAATAGGAAATTACTTTGACAATTTTGTAAAACCACGACGTGCGCCGCACCGCACCATGCGGTGTGCTTGTGAGGAAATTCAGAGACCTTGAAGAAAGCCTATTAGACCCCAGTTACACTGCCGCGCCGCGCCATGCGGCACGACTGTGTCTTTTTCTCAGAGTAAATTCTTTCATCCACTTTTGATATCCAGACTTGGTGCTCGACCCCCGAACATGAGTCTGGCTTAATGTCTTGGGCTTCTACTCAGACTTCAATGCTCCAACTTATTCGATTTAGCTCCAAATTACCTTAATAGCTCAGGGTCATTTCCTGCAAGGCATAAAACACGTAAGAAGTGTAATTCACTATTATTTAAGCTCAAACACACATAAAATACAGTAATTAGAGTTAAATACTAAGGCTAAAATACGGGTTTCTAGCCTACCATTAATACCTGATGATTGGGAGCTAACTGATGAACTACCTGATGATGATGCAATGGTCATTAAATTTCAACCTCCATGGAAGATGTGCTTTGATGGTGCTACACGTCGCGAAGGAGCTGATGTTGGCGTAGTATTTGTCAGTTCTCAAGGTGAGGTTCTACCTTACTCTCTTACGTTGACGCAACTCTGATCCAACTATGTTTCTGAATATCAAGCATTGATACTTGGGCTTGAAATGGTTGTCGATATGAAGCAGCTGCAATTACAAGTCCTTGGTGACTCATAGTTAGTGAACAATCAACTTTTAGGTAGATACGAGGTCAAAAAACCTGAAATACGCCCATATCATGATTATGCTAAAATATTAATGGGATAGGTCATTGACGTGACATTCAATATGTGCCTAGGAATGAAAACAAGAAGGTTGATGCCTTAGCTGCTCTAGCTTCATCGTTAACTCTGCCTGATCAAGCACAAGTTACTATATGCCAAAAATGGGTAGTACCGCCGCCAAATATGGGTGAAAGTAAAGAAAACAAATCGAGCATCTTGTCGTTGTTTATGAAGCTTAGAAGGAATATTGGAGACAACACATCGCTGACCACTTGAGCTATAGGATACTTCCATAAATCCAAGAAGGAGGAGTGAAATCCGTCGTCGCGCACCACTTGCCTTATATAGAAAGTCATCTACAAATCCAAACGAGATTAGCATGACCTAATGGAAGAAGCTCTATAGGCATATATGACAACTCACTGCACACAAACACAAGCGACCCCTTATCCACTTATATATAGAGTCGAAGTCGTTTTACCACTCGAGCGTCAATACCTTTATTGCGATTATATATTCAAGAAGGGATCACTGGTGAATAAAATGATCGACTTTGATTATCAGAGTTGGAGGGTCTTGATGAGAAGAGGTTGGAAGCTCAACAGAGTCTTGAATGTTATCAAGCTCAATTGTCTTGCGCCTTCAATAAAAGAGTTCTTCCGAGATCCTTTAAAGTAGGAGATCAAGTCCTTGCTGTACGAAGACCCATTATCACTTCTCATAAATCTTGAGGGAATTTCACTTCAAAATGGGATGGACCATATATTGTGCAAGAAGCTTATTCAAGTGGGGCGTACAAGCTATTTGATCCAGATGGCATGAGAGTCGACCCTATCAATGGGTAGTTTTTGAAGAAGTATTATCCTTGAAGTTGCTATGCTCCTAGACGCACGAGCCTAAACTGCATGTCATGAAGCTCTTCAAATTTGAACAAAATCTTCAAGTTGCAAAACTCCTCAAAATACGAGCTTAAATTGCAAGTTGCTACGCTCCTTAATGCAAGAGCATAAATTTTATGTTTCTCCTGGACCGCAAGAGTATAAACTGTGTATGGCCCAAAACGAGGAGTCTTCTAGATTGAAAACCTCGAAAGAGGCGGCCTAGGCAAAAGTTATGACTTTAAGAAAAAACTCACCCATTTTGAACTACGGTATAACTTGATCCGCTTCACCGAGGTACGTAGGCAGCTTAGAGTTTCATTCTAAGTTCAGTTGCATGAGTTCAAAAGATACATAGTACCCCAATCGTTGTTTGAATAAAGTATGATGGAATGGAATCCATTCAATCATCACTTGAAAATCGAGCTGAAAAATATTCTTCTGTTAAACTTTGGATCTTACTTAATTTAAATGGGGGCAAACCTCTATGGTAAATTGGTATCTTCAATGGAATGATTATAGTATTTATGAAGTCTACCAAGTATTTACATTGAAGTCCAAAGATTCGTTATGTCTTCAGGTTCGCCGAATCTTCAAGTTTTTTGGTCTTCAAATCCGCTTTATGTCCCTTAAACAATGGGGAAGAGAGGTAGCAAAAAGAGGACACAAATATAAGAAGAAAGATTACTTGACAAGACGTTTAAAATTTAGTAAGACTTGAACCCAAGATATTTGATAAAAATGAAGATCTAGAATTTTTATTTTTACCAAGAAGAACGTCTTGTGATCTAGAAGCTTCCATACCAAGATATAAAAGTTTTACCGAAGTCGCGCCAATTTGGAACTATCAATATATCAGAATCAAATGTTGACTTTGAAATATTATCTGAAGTTATCCTTAAGGCATTAAACCCTATTTTTGGATGTACTTTAGATTATGAAGTTTAGTTTCTAAAAAATCAAACGGTTCATGATTTTGACGTTCCTACATCATGATATAAATATTTTTTTGAAGTCATGCTAGTTTGAAACCGTCGGTGTGCCAGAATTTAACATTGACTTCGAAATATTATCTGAAGCTATCGTGAAGGTATTAAATTTTGCATTTTAGATATGTTCTATATTTTGAAGTTTAGTTTCCATGAAATCAAACCGTTTGTAATTTCGACGTTCCTACTTCAAGATTATTTGTTTTGGTGAAGCCTTGCAAATCTGAAACTGTCAACACCTCGGTATTTAAAATTGATTTTAAAATATTATCTGAAACGATTCTGAAGGTGTTAGATTATAAATTTTGGATATGTTTTAGATATTGAAGTCTATATTTTGGAAAATCAAACGGTTTGATATTTGGACTTTCCCACAGCAAGATATGAATCTTTTTCTACAAGCGCGTAAAGCTAATAAATATGAATATGACTAGATAAAGGTGACACAATGTAAAGCAAAAGAGAAGCAGTTTTATTTATGATGATATTAATATCCACTAGGTCAATCTAGCATAAAACTAAAATGGGAGATAATGCTAATAGTCTAATCTAAATAGAACTAGTAGTTGATCAATTCGTGATAACTACCCTCCGGGTTCGTCTTCTCCTCCTCCAAATTGGCAGAAACATCAACAATCAGCAAATTTATATTGTCATATGAAGAGGCCTCAGTTTGGGCAGCTGAAACTTTTGCTTGAATCTCTTCAACCTCCTTTTGAGTCACTTCTATAACACCTTCGAGATTCTCCTTCTCTTGTTGTAATGTCTGTTGCACCCTATTTTGCAATGGCCAAAACAAGATTCAAAGTGGTTCTCTGTTGTTGATGAAAGAGAGTTGCCACCTAATATTTAAAGGTATACTATGGTACCTATTTAATTACTAAAGGTTGTATTTCTTTATTAGTCTGCTAACCGGTGAGATTATGGATAAGGGTTCTTGTTCTTCTAAGGGGAAGGTGTTAGGCACCCCTTAAAATCTACCTGAGGTAGATCCATAGGACTTAGACTAGATTTAGGACTAATTATTTGTACTATGCTTTAACTAGTGTTTAAAAGAGTGGTCCTGCTTTAGTTTTAAAGCATAATTCCTATATTAGTACATATATGCTTTAAAAGAGCTTTGGAAGATAGGATGTTGTGTGAAAACGTGTAAAAGAGAAGCTAAGTTAAAACACTTTGTTTCCTAAATCATAGAACTTCATATTACTCCAATGAGATGTTATGAGAGAAAGGCTAAGATATACCTTGGTTCTTAAATATTAAACATGAGGAGATTGTTTGTTTGGACGACAACACCTTGTTCTTTTCGAAAAGAGTTGATTTCCTTTTAGAAAATTAAGCAAGCGACTCAGTTCTGGTTTTTCTTTTTTGAAGGGGGACTACCGCCCTCTGTTAGGTCTTTGGGCTTCAAAAATCTTTAAGAAAGAGTTAGCAAGGCATAATGAATTAATAACAGCTCACGACTAGCGAATGAAGAATTAATTTCTAACTAAGGCTTCTTTTAATACCAAGTTCTTTAAAACTTACCTAAGTTGTTTTATATGAATTAAAAGATAAAATAAAGCATTCAATCCAATATATACTTATCATATACATATGAAATAAAACAACAATCACACAGTAAAGGATAACGACATAGTGAAACTATAGAATAACGGTAACAATAAATAAAGAGCAAAGGGAAAGAAAGGACTCTGGTCTTCGGGCATCAAAGAGACAGGCACAGCAATACAGGGACGATCAACAACTAACTCTGGACCTTTTGAGACATAGCAGGGCTGGACTTGGGCCTGAGTTCTTAAAGAACTCAACATGCCCAAATCATTGTACATGTTCAATAAACAAGATAGATAGTCATTAGAAAAACAAACATTACTATATACATGATCATGCATGGGAACAAGCAAAGAACTAAGGACAGATAACTAACAGTATTTAAACACTAAGAAGGTCATACTAATATGGAGGTTATATTTAGTAAATGATCCACATTGAACACCTTACGTTGTCATTAAACACTAAACTTGACAAGAATAATAAGTGTCAATGAATCAAGGGCTAAGGAGAGAATTTCACTCAAGGTCAATGCCCCCTTTGAATCCCCCGACACATCAAAGTTCCCAAGAGTCTCAAGGTCCCGTGCAATGCTTGTGCCTGGGAGGGAAGCCCGACCTAGAGTTAAACTCTACTTCCAAATACTCCTAATCACTAACGACTCATTCTTCCATATAGGTTTAAGTGCCAATGAGGCTCTTGCAATGTAAATCATCTACTGTAACATTCCCTACTACAAAACCATACCCTCTTCTTAACAGAATAATATGAAGAACACAAGAACAATTCCCATTTCTTATAACAAGACATCCAGTTCTAGGTGATTGATTAACATACTAGACACACATGAGGCTCAAATTTCCAAATACACACATTGGCAGGAACATCGTACTGTTTTTTCTAGAGAACCAAACAATTGGAATAAAACATATCAGAGATAGATGATAGGATAGGTGCAAGATAATTGTTTGGGATCTAAATCTAGATAACTCACTTCTAATATTTAAGTGAGTCTCTCGAATTCACTCAATTATTAGTTCAAACGTTCAGTAAAAACTCCTCTCTAGAATAAGTTTTAACTCACAAGATGAACCAATTTAAGCACGTGAAGATATGCAAGAATGCGTAGTGGATTGGTCTTTAGGAGAACCTCTCTCGATTATCCTCGTATCTAGGTTTAATCAATGTTTCAACTAGCCTCTTTCAATTACTAAGAAGAATTAATAAACTCAACCAACAATATAATGTAAAGATATCACCAGTTATGTGTCTCTTGATTAAATGAATTAGTGAATATAGATGCAACACTTAAATCATCCAAAATAATTCAATACATAAAACTAGAGTTATAATCCACAAACAATCATTAATACACCAAATTCATCAAACCCTAAAGTGAACTACTCCATAGATATGGAGTAATTCATTACAAATATGTTTAAAGTAAAGAAAAACATAAAATGATCCAAACTCGGGTCTTGAGTGAAGATTGAATGATGAACTCCTTGTGATTTTTCTTCTCCAACTCCAACTTTTCCAACAACGTTTTCCCATGTATTTATACTAAGTAAGGTCGGGCCCAGACGAAATCACCTTCTCCTAGCCGAAATAGGAAAACTACTCTGTAAAATTTGCACAGGCGAGCCGTATGGGACGACGCGCCATGCGGGGTATTAGTGGGGAAATCCAAAGAGTTAAAATCTGCCAGGCAGCAGAATAATACACATGCGCGGTGCCCCACGTGGCGCTCCACGCGCCGCGACTGTGGGCTTTTCTCAGAGTACAGAATTTTCCTCACCTTTTGATATCCAGATGTAGTTTTCGACCCCTGAACGCAATCTCGGCTTAATCCCTTGGCCTTTTACTCAGACTTCAAAGCTCCAAATAGCTTAAATTCATTCCATACATCTATATAGCTCGTAATCACTCTTACAAGGCATAAAGCACACAATAAGTACAAAACACTAGGATTAAAGCTCAAACACAATAAAAGTGCAGTAAATTAGAGTGCAATAAGCGACTAAAATACGAGATTATAGCCTACCACCAATAGATAAATAGCACATAGTTTAGACCTACAACAACTTAGGAATACATATGCTATTGATCATAGATTAGTTCAACATCAAATCTTGTCATTAACATGCACATAGGTTAACAATACTACTTGGGACCTTTTGAAAACATCAACAAAGATTCATACAATGACATAGGCGGGTTATTGTTCTCAATCAGTAACAATAAGAGGTTTCTCCAAACCCATATTCAATTCAGATTAACAGGGAAAAAGAGAATTGAGTGCAGTTTCAAAATAGTATTTAAAAATATGAAGTCATGAGGGATAAACAAAGATTGATGCCAAACTTTCATTCATTCACACATATAGGGATTCCAACAAAATGTTATGAGCTCACAAGACAGGATGAGTCTCAACCATTACAAGATCCAATTGTCGGTATCATTAAGGATTTTAGAACAGGTAAACATCATATAAGCATTTTACACCCCATGTTTTCGTACATAAAAGTACGTCATAAGTCGATTAATGTAAGCTGAAAAATGAGATCCTATTTAAAAGTACATAAATTAAGTTAATAACGTTATCGTGGAGGTTACAAATATTTAAGATCATGAATAACAATTACCAAGATGGTTAGAAGGTTTAGAAGCTAAACAAATCGAAGAAAATAAGTTTTATCGAAAGTTAGCGAGTTGGGAATGTTATAACCCATATTTTTGGGATGAGACTAGGGAGAGTAACATGATAATATGGTGATATTATGAGGTATTATAGTCGTATGATAGTCGTGTGTTAAGTTTTGAAGTCAAGCGAGTTATGAAACAAAAGTCGACAAAGGTTGTCGCAAGTGTGTTCATAATATTACTGAAATTTTGGGTCTGATGTTACTAAGCTTTTATCTCAATGTACTTGGGGTCATGGGGTGATACACCCATAAAATTGAAAATCTATGAGTCTACATTCTAAATCATTAAACCTTTCATCAATATGACATTGGAGTAGATAGATATTCATGTTTTAGCAAGACTGCGCAGACTGGTAGGTGACAAGTAGGTGCATCACCTACTTGCTTAAATAAAGGCACAAAATAATCCCCAAAATGGGGCATATTGAGGGCGGCCAAGGGGAACTTTATATGGGATTATTATCTCACATTTTCAACATAATATCATTAGCAAAATACAGGAGAAAACCCCTACAATTCCTCCCCAAAACATCCCACACAAACCTTAGGTGATTACGAGTGGTGCGAAGCGATTCTAGTGCCGAAAACCCCGAATAGCTTGCTAATTTTTCTTTCTCCTTCTTGTGGTTGTGTTGAGGGACAGATTTTGGATGAATAGGAACTAGGTTTAGTGGGTTCTACTTATTCTAAGGTAAGTTTATTCTTCTCTTTCCCTTATCTAAGCTTCTACGAGTTGTAGCTCGATCGTAAAGATTAGAACTTGGGAGTTTCGAAAAAGTAGTATGTTATTTGTTTTGGCTTCAATGTTGGCTGGTTGTGAACTTAATTTTAAGTTGAATTCATGGATGTTTTATATGAGAAAAGACTTAATTATGTTTTTTTGGTTGTATTTCTTGATTTGAAAGAAAAGATAAGTCGGAAACGTATTTAAGTAATCTGAAAAATAAGGTTTGAGTTGTTGAACTTATGGGACTGTTATGGGGTCGTTTTAAAGTTGTATTGTGGCTGAAAATTAGTTGAGATAATTGAATATGTGGCAGTTAATATTATTGATAAATTCTGGAAGGAAGAAGGGGTTTAAAACTATAGTTGTTTAGTCACAAACCGAGCTTGCCGATCATCGGGATTCTTAAAATATTTTGAAAGTCTTATAATGAGTATTGTTGATGTTGTTTGGGCTGTGGTTAGTTGTTGTAACTTGTGGTAAGTCATATAAACAGGGGAGGTGTTGTCCGTTTTATCATAGAATAAAGTGTGTAGTTCAAATGCGATAAGTTATGGCATTCGTATTGTGACAAAAGTATTGTTCATTGCTTGTAGATACAGGAGCTGCAAGTTAAGTTAGCTTGAGGATTGGACGGGATATTTTGAGGTATTTAAGGTCTTCCTTTCTTTTCTTTGGCATGATTCCGTAATTTATGTTGCCCTTATAAGGAATTCATGGGGACGAGGCTTTGTATCATACTATATCGATGATTAAGGTCCATTCACGAGTATAGTCATACGAATGTTGAAATGGATTGTGTTGGTCACATTTTCATGTATTCTAATGGAGTAAATAGAGCCTTCAAAAAGTTCCTTGTCTTTTATATATAACAAGGCGTCCAGATGTCAATTAAATATTATGCACGAATGGTCTAATGAATCAGAAGCAGTATGGTGTCCATATAATGAGGGATAGTTATACACGAATAGTTCAACAAGGTAGCATAATGTTTAGTTTGCAGAAAGATAAGAATGATTCGACCTAAAGAATTCCATGACTTCCAATACTTACATGTTTGTGTTCACAAACCTGATAAAGACCCACGAAGGTAGCTACGTTGCTCTCAAGTTAAGTAAGGTTGATTATATATGAGTGTGATGTTAAGAGATGACTATCTGTGGAGCTGCAAACCGTTGAACACGATAAGTTTAGCAATAAGAATATAGTCAATAGAGCGTAACTCCCATAACTCTTATTGCGTATTGATGAATGGATATGTATATATTTAACAAGTAGCCTCACAAGCTAAGCATATTAATAGCAATAAGTAGACAGAACTGTGAAATCCCAAGAAACGAGTCATGATGTAAAATAAGGATAAAGTGCGATTTCGAAATAGTTACCACATTCTTTACGGCTAAATAATATAGAATACGAAGGATGACGTTACAAGCGGCTAAGGAATAAGGATTGGTTACTATAATGAGTTACTCACGAACTTATATGTTTATGAATAAGAGTTTATCTATTAATGATTAAATGATGTTTGCATGAGTGATATGAAATATGTATAAGACATGATCCCTACAGACTATCTATGAACGCGTAGGTGTACAATAAATCCCTATGGACGGTCTATGAACGCATAGGTACATAATGAAGGTTGGTTATGGACGGTATCAGTTGCATGCATAGCCATACCTCGGTATTGAGAGCCATACGGACGGTCTACTATGTTACGCATACGAGCCACTATTATTCATGTTTACGAGTGATCCTTACAGACGGTCTCTTATGAAATGCGTAAATTCCACTTTTATATCTTAGTGTAGCCCTAGAGATGTTTGCTCTGTCTGAGGTAAGTATTCAGATATAAGGTATGATGAGTAGAAGAATGTTATAGATGAAGTTCCATAATATGATGGTTTCCAATACAAATAGCATATGGGAACAAGTTCAAGTATATCGTGACACAAATTAGATGTATATACGGCAGTCGTGACATTAGATGTTCTCGGCCAACAGAGCCTTCCCTTTTCAGTCTACATCCTTTGTAAAGTAAGTTGGATAATTCAATACTTAGATATGTTACGAGTCTGAATAAGGTAAATATGATTCTCGGATCTCATTGACCCTCCAGATTTCTTTCAGTATATCATATATACATGTCAGTTCAGTTTCAATTAAGTTATTCATATGTTATCTACCTTACATACTTAGTACATTTCTTTTTACTAATGTCCCATCATTGGGGCACTGCATTTATGCCTGCATGTTTAGGTATCCAGTTTGACGGGCTTTTATCCTAGAAGGAATTGATATCCAGCTAAGGATTTTCAAATCTTCATTTCATCTGGAGTACAGCCGAGTCTAGGGATTATCAGACTGTCCTATGTATATATATATACTTATGGGTAGGTCAGTGTCCTGTCCTGACCATATTTTGATGTCAGATACTCGTAGAGGCTTTGTAGACACATGTTCATTATGTACAACATGTCAGAGGCCTTGACGCCCCGTGTGTATCCATGTTTTGAGTACGATGGCTCGCCTATACAAACTTTTCTCACTTATAGTTACACAGTACGAGTTATGGCTATTTTTGCCCATGATAGTTACAGAAAGAATCAGTTCAGCCAAGTCGGCCTATGTATGTTCTAGTATTCGTCGAATGATCATGAGTTTGAGAGTGGTTCGCTCGGGCCAGTACGACACCGAGTGCCAGCCATACCTCCTCACGTTTGGGGTATGATAAAGTGGTATCAGAATACTCATGTCCTAGGGAGTCTACAAAGTCGTGTCTAGTAGAGTTTCACTTATGGGTATGTTGCGTGCCACACTTATAATTGAGATGCTACAGAGAATTTAGGAAATGTTACCCTTCTTTTGTTTCTAGATCATGCCATAGAGCTGAGTCATAAGAAGTCAGTATGAAGCTTATGCCAGATTATGTATGCACCAGAGGTGCAAGTATTGTAGTAGAGCTTTAAGGTATGGATGTAAATTCCACCTATCTGGAAGGAATGTTATGAAAGAGGCAGAAGATGTGGTGCGAGATTTAAAGGCGAGTAAGTAAAGGTGAAGAGAGTACGAGATACTCAAGTATGGAAGGTTGTGGATAGTCTAGACTTCAAATATAGGGCTAGAAGTTCCATGATTTAGTATCCAAAACTAATAGTGGTATCTTACTAGCACATATTCTAGTCTATGGTTTTCAGGTACCGAGAGGTCTAGTTACGAGAGTAAAGAAGAATTAGAGGCAAAGTGATGTCTTGCTTGAGGTTCCAGAATAATATAAGAAAATCTATGGTACTAGCAAGTTAAATGAAGGTTGCGAGTATTACGGATAGATACATGTAGGTCGCAAGCTAGAGTATGGTAGAGTAGGTCGACATGAGTAAGGATAAGAAAAGGTGAGTGAGAAGTTGACGAGAATAGGTAAGACCTCTAGATTAAGCCCATCAAAACGAGAGAGCTGATGGTTTTCATAAGTTATAGAAAGCTCAATATAGCTTGAATGAACTCAGAGGAGTTTAGGACTAGGAGCATTTAGAAAAGATGGAATGCTACTCTTGTAATAGAGTAGGAGTGTGAGTGTGATAAACGATAAGAGGATGATGTTTAGGAATATAGCTTTTGATCGAAGTAATGATTCAATGAGAAGGGATTTTATGAATTGCACGGGATTAGAATACCTCCCATAAGATGAATCACATTGAGATGCTATAAAATACGGTTATTGAATTATAGTATCTTTCCTAAGGTGGATCAAGCAAATAACTTCATATGTTAGCCGACGAGATGTGAGACCTAGTAAAAATGTATTACGTAAGAAGTTTCAAGTTATTACTAGTGGATTATAGTCAACATTAAGGTGAATCAACAATAGATGGATAAAAGTTCCAAAGTATGAGATGAGATCAGGTTGCCATTCTTAAGATGAACTGTCATGAGGAAGCATTAAAGGACTTAGATTTATTCATATAGGATAAGCATCGAGAGAGTAACCTGGCGTTAGGTAGCAGACCTCAATAATAATAAACTGGAGTAAGTGTTATGGTATAGTATGAACTACCTAGATGTAGTAAAGCCATAAGGATAGATAACCGAGACTATGAAATAGAATATAGTAATAGTTGTAAGTTCGACAAAGTACCAAGCGAATAACTTAAGTATACCTATAGATTCCCGGAGGAACAACTTGTCATAGTTCTCTATATTATTGCAAAGTGAGGCCTAGATATTGGCTAGAAGCTGGAGGAAAAAGAAGAGAAGAGTCGTACATGCTACATGACAGAAGGTAGCAACAGTTACGAGATTGGAAGAATTTCAACCACATGTCGTGGTGCGAGAAAGAGGCCTAAAGGGGGGGAATGCCCTGACCTTCAAATTTATTCAAAAAATAGTTGCCTAGATAGAAAGGAAAGTATTAAATTATTCATAAGAGTCGTATGCGATGAGACTGATAACAGCATCAGCAAACATTCGAGGATGAATGTTCCAAGGGAGGAATGATGTTACACCCCACATTTTTGTACGTAAAAGTACATCGTAAGTCAATTGATGTTAGCTCGAAAATGAGATCCACTTTGAAAGTACATAAATTAAGTTAATAATGTTACCGTTGAGGTTACAAATATTTAAGATCATTAATAACAAGTACCAAGATGGTTGGAGGGTTTAGAAACTAAAGAAATCGAAGAAAATAAGCTTCGTCAAAAGTCAGCAAGTTGGGAATGTTATAACCCATACTTTTGGGATGAGACCAGGGTGTATAAAATGATAATACAGTGATATTATGAGGTATTATAGTCATATGATAGTCGTATATTAAATTTTGAAGTCAAGTGAGTTATGAAACAAAAGTCGACAAAAGTTGTCGCAAGTGCGTTCATAATTTTACTTAAACTTTGGGTCTCATGTCACTGAGCTTTTATGTCAATGTACATGGAGTTATGGGGTGATCCACCCATAAAATTGAATATCTGCGAGTCTACTTTCTAACACAATAAATATTTCATCAATACGACATTGGAATAGAGAGATATTTGTATTTGTGCGAGACTGCGCAGACTGGTAGGTGACAAGTAGGTGCATCACCTACTTGCTTAAATGAAGGGACAAAATAATCCCCAAAAGTGGCAGATTGAGGGCCGCCAATGGGACCTTTATATGGAATGATTATCTCACATTTTCAACATAATATCATGAGGCAAAATACAGGAGAAAACCTGTAAGGCCGCGTAACATTTTGCCAAGGGATTCATGTTTTGTGGTGCCGAGGTAGGGTGATGTGTACGGATGTAGTAGTTAATCTTCGGGGCTCGCGAGCTCACTGCGGTACAGACGTTTTGGGTTGGCAAATTCACTGAGGAGTTGATGGAAATATTAGGTAGAAGAAAGCGATTCTGCGGTCAGTTTCTAAACCGCAAAACCACTTCATGGGCTGCATACCCATCACAGAGTTGAACAGAAAAATGGTTGAATTTGGAAGGCCGTTTTGCGGTCCATTCTGCGATCGCATATCCATTTCGCTGCTCACATTTTCCATTGCAAATTTGGCTTGAAGAATTTTGTTGGATGATTTTGCGGCAGCATAAATGGTATGCGGACCGCAGACCGATCCAGACTAGCCCAGTTCTTGGTATCGTTTTAGCGGCCTATTTTGCCAGCCGCATATCTATTATGCGGTCTATTCTGCAACCGCATACCTAAGTTCGAAGGGTCCATTTTTATATTTTTATAATCCGACCCCATTTTAATAAATAGCTTTTGGGGCTTATTTTAGAACGATTGTCTAATAATTTTAGAGAGAGGAAGGAGTATTTTAGAGAGAGAAGGGGGAAACCTAGCATTCTAATCATCCAATCTTGCACCAATCTTCAAGAATCAACGAAGTCAATCACTAGACGACCATCTATCCGGGTAAGTTCCTATTCTATACCACTCATACAAGTTATTTTAGGGTATAATTATATTGTTAGATTGGAATTAGGCCATGCATGTGTCAATAAGTTTTAGTATGTAGGGTTAATTAACCATTTGGGGTAGTTCTTGTTAAAATTGGTTGAGGGAGGAATGGAATACCATTGTAGAACTTTGTAGTCTATTTTTCATACTAGGTGTTTGACAAAATTCCAAAGAGAGTTACACCATGAGAATCCTTCTAGTTATTATCCGATTTTTGCTATCTTCTGATAGATTGTTATTGCTAGAAGTGTTGGGACGTTGTAGTAACTTTAGAAAAGCTCAAACAAGGTATGTTGGCTAAATTTCTCTTCTATAATTTAAACCCACAATGGCCTTGTAAGTCCCGAGTTGCTCATTATAAATTGATTATTCCAAATAAGCATTGTGTCAAAAGATATATGTGTTCAATTTGTATTCCAATCGTTCTTGTTATGTTGAGTTACTATTTGAGAAGGTGATTAAGCATGGGTTGTGTGTTAATATGTTATGATTTGAAAACGTGCTTCTAATGAAAACTAGCATGTCAAATTGTGCAAGAAATCACATGTGCCTAAGACCCTTAATTTGGTTAATTGCTCAAATGTGTATTTAAAGTCTTGAGTAGAAATGCCTTATTATTGATAATATATAAGGATGCTTAAGAGTGAAAGAAGTGGGTTAAAGATAAAACGTGTGGCCAATGTGCCAAGAATGAAAGTTATACTTGTGGCCAATGGTGTTCGGGAAATTGTCACGACCCAAAATCCTAACCTGTTGTGATAGAACCTATCGTAGTACTAGGCAAGCCGACATTTCAAAATAATTCCAACACCTTTAACAGAAATGAACTAAATCAGTTTAAATGATAAAAGTTCTCATAAAACAAGGATAGAAACCCCAAACACAACGCGGAAGCTCCCAACTATCAGGGTGTCACAGAGTACATGAGCATCTATACATTACAAGTCTGAAAAATATTGTCTATGATAGTCTAAAACTAAATACAATAATTTGAAGATAGGGAAGGAGAGACAATGTCTGCAAAATTCCGGCCAGCTACCTTGGAATCTCCCAAAAGATCAATTGTGCGATGAAATCAACACCCACCATGTTTGGAAACACTGGATCTGCACACGAAGTGCAGGGTGTAGCATGAGTACAACCAACTCAGTAAGCAACAATACTAAATAGAACTGAAAGTACTGACAAGCTTCATAGCTAAAGTTTAATTACAGTAATTTCAACATAGTAAGGTATGCATGCTTTCAGGTTTGACAATTAAGGACTAAATAGCAATTCATGTCAAGTTCAACTGAAACAGAAGATAATATCCCTCAAAAATTTCAAGACAGTGATATATGATAGCCGAAGTGCAACAATAATGAAGTCAATGAATCCTCTCGGAGCAACAGTAACTCAGTCCTCCCATTCTCTCCAACCTCACAATCACTCTTTCCTCACAGTCACTCATTCCTTTCAATCACTCAGCACTCAGCACTCGGTACTCGCACTCAGTAGGTACCTGCGCTCACTCGAGGTGTGTACAGACTCCAGAGGGTGTAAGGCCCCTTAAAATTTTGCAAAATAAAAAAAATAATGTTTCATGGTGCCGGACTAGGCTTACGTGTTTGAGGATTGTAGAAATTCGTGGCTCGGACTTTTTGGGATGAACAATGCACTGGAAAGTAAAGAAATATTTTGGCAGTGAAATGCATTTCTACAGTCCCTTATGCGACCGCAGAATCACTTTGCGGGCCGCATAATGGCCGCAGAAGTGAGGCAGAAGAGGGTCAGTTTGGATGCAATTATGCAGTCGACTATGCGACCGCATAACTGTTCTGCGGTTCATTATGCGACCGCAAAACAATTCTGCGGACCGCATAGTGACCGCAGACACAGACATATTTTTTTCCAGTTCTAGACAGCAATTATGCGACCGATATGCGGTCTGCATATCATTATACGATCGTATATGCAATCGCAGACCTTGTTCCGGAGCTCTATTTTTGGATTTTTAAAACCCGACCTTACTTCGTTAAATACACGCTTTGGGCTATTTTTCAGCTAAAATATGATATTTTAGAGTGAGAGAGAGTGCCCTAGAGTGAGAAGGTGTTCCTTAATAATTGTTCTTCAATTCTTGCTCAAATTATGGAAGATTAAGAAGGGAAACTCACTAGGTATTCATCCTAGAGGTAAAATTCTATACCCTAACCCTCAATTTTGAATTTCATCTAGAAATGGGTAATTATCAAGATAATTTTTGGGCATGAAAGTTGTTTATTTTACATTCGGGTGTTATCAAAGGGTGTAGGAAGATGTTTGAGCGAAAAATGGTAAAGATTGGGTTGTGGGATGATGAAATCCTCCATAAAAGGACCTTAAAACCTTAATGCACAGCTAGTGTTTGATAAATTGCTCAAATGAGCTAGAACCATGAGCATCTTCCTAATTTTGGTTCAAATTGTTATATTTCTAAAATAGATTGAAGTTGCTAAGAATTCCGAAATATTTTAGAGTTTAAGGAAGCTCCATGGAGGTATGTTAGCTGAACTCTTCTCTTAGAATTGAATCCCACGATATTCATGTAAATTATGTAAGTCCCGAGTGTTTCATAATAAAATTGGCTATTCTGAGTAAGATTGGGTTGAAAGATATATGTTCAACAAGTATCCCAAATACTTTATTTATGTTATGTTATCAATTGAGTATGTGTTAAAATATGGGCTGTGCATTAATAATGTTTCGACTTCAATTCAAATTCAAACGGAGGCTATTATGCCAAATTTTATGATGTATCTCTGTGTGCCTTAGACTCTTAATTGCCCACATGTGTACTACACACCTTAAATTGAATTATTGTTGTTAGTAATGATGATGTTGATGTTTGAAAATGAAAAGGTTAGCGTGAAACACTAAATATGGCCAATGTGCCAAGAATGATTATATAATTATGGCCATTAGTGAAAATGAAATGTAATGATATAAAAGAAGTATGAAATGCGATGATTGATATAAAAAGGTTGATGTCTTGAATAACACAGCCTAGCCGATCGGGTCGTGATCGGAGACCATGCCATACACATGGTGGTAATTATGCTAGAAATTATAATTGAAATGGTAATTGTGGTCGATTTCCTTAATGGATAGCCTAGTCGATCGGGTCGCGATCGGACTCCGTGTTAACGATGGTGGTATTGATATTGAGAGTAATTGTGGTTGATGTCTCTAATGAGATATCCTAGCCGATCTGGTCATGATCGGACTCCGTGCTGAGAGTACGGTTGTACTGGTATTGTGAATAATGGTATAGTGAACAGTGGTATATCGATACTAAAAATCTCCAAATGTGAGATATGGAAATTAATTTGAACACTGTCTTGATCCTAAATTGAGGTTTGATGTTGATGAAGGCTTTCATTGATATTATGATATTCTTGTTTGTATTATTTGTTCTATTGAGAGGGTGTTTAGTTATACATACTAGTGCTATTCGACGGTACTAACGTCCGTTTTGCCGGGGGCGCTGAATCTTTAAATGGATGAAGGTGGTTTCACAACAAGAGATATTGATCAGTGATAGCAGTACAACTTCTTCCCAGCCGACTTGGTGAGCCGCACTTCATCTCGGGGCCATGAATCTTTTGTACTTTGTGTATTCTATTTGAGATATAGCTGGGGCTTTGTTGCCGGCATTATCATTGTACTTTTCTTTATCTATAGAGGCTCTGTAGACATAGTGTGGGTTGTATAATAGTGTTGGGGAATTCAAACTCATTGTGTTGTGTTTGAATTACTATCTTTACTTCAGATTATGAAAAGGAGTGTGAAATTGAGACTTTAAATGAAGTAACTACAACAATAACAACAACAACAACCCAGTATAATCTCACTAGTGGGGTCTGGGGAGGGTAGTGTGTACGCAGACCTTACCCCTACCCTGGGTTAGAGAGGCTATTTCCAATAGACCCTCGGCATCCTTCCCTCCAAGAACTCCCCACCTTGCTCTTGGGGTGACTCGAACTCACAACCTCTTGGTTGGAAGTGGAGGGTGCTTACCATCAGAGCAACCCACCTTGTCACTAATGGTAAGAAATTGGTATTGCAGACATGGTCACTTTATAGTTTGATTAACGACTAAGATATATATTCTCTTTATTCATGAATGAGTCTGGGTAGAAGGAAATCTAATAGGCTTGCTCGTCCGGGTTCACTCGATTGAGCGCCGGTCGCGCTCCTCAATTTTGGGGCGTGACAAACTTGGTATTAGAGGCTAAGGTTTTAAAGTATCCTAGGATGTCTCAGAGCCATGTCTAGTAGAGTCCTTATTATCGGTGTGTTGTCGACCACATCTATAATTAGGATGCTACATGGACATTTAGGAATAATACCCTTCTTTAATGTTCTCGATCGTGCAGTAAAGCTGATGGTAAGATTGTTCCTCCTTTAACTCCTGAGCTGCTCCAATTTTTAGTACATGGCACCTAAGAAGAAGGCAAGAACTGGCCAAAGAGCCAATGTCACCCCAGGAGTGGCAGTTGATCCTATATTTGATGATACGGTTGAGCACCCGAGGGGTGGGGATATTCCTCCAGTTACTACGCTGCCCGATTCTACCACAACTGATCAGACTGCACATGTACCTACACCTACTGAAGGTGCAACGGTTCCTCCAACTGATATTCCAGTTCCATCTCCACCTTTCGATTCTGGTGTATCTAATGTTGATCTTAGGAGAGCCATATAAATGTTGACACAGATAGTGACTTCTCAGGCCCAGAGATTGAGTGTTGGGCCTACTTCTTCCAGTCATCCAGGGGAATCTGCTAGTTCTAGGGTGAACAAGTTTCTTCAGTTAGATCCTCCAGTGTTTACGGGTTCTGATCCCGAGGAGGACCCCCAGGATTTCATTGATGAGATTCACAAGACTCTCCGAGTTATGCGTGCTACTGAGACAGAGGCAGTGGAATTGGCCTCTTACCGCCTGAAAGGGGTGGCCTATTCTTGGTTTGAGTTGTGGGTGAAATCCCGTGAGGAGGGAAGCCCTCCAGCAAGGTGGGGTGAATTTACAAATGCCTTTATGGATCATTTCTTGCCTACCGAAACTAAGGCAGTTGAGTTTGAAATCCTGAAGCAGGGTAGTACGAATATGTGGGAGTATCATATGGAGTTTGCGCGCCTGTCTAAATATGCTATTCACATGCTACCCACTATGGAGGCTAGAGTGCGCCGTTTTGTACAGGGCCTTAGCCCCTTGGTTATCAATGAGGCCTCTACAACTTCCTTGACTTCCGATATGAATTATGGTAAGATGGTGGCATTTTCTCAAGCCACAAAGACCCGCAAATTGAAGAATAGAATGGAGCGTCAGAGTAGCAGCAAGGCCCGGTCCACAAGCAACTTTGGTGGTTCTTCCGGTGGTGGTGGTGGTAGGTCGGCATTCAGGTGAGGGTCATCAGTACCATCCCAATTATTCACCCAATATTCGATGGGTGCACAATCATCTGGACCCAGTCAGGGCAACAGGGGACCACACCAGCAGGGTCGGCCCGACAGAAGATTTCAGCAGCGAAGGCTTCCATGCCCTAAGTATAGGAGGATGCACTTTAGGTCCTGCTTCATAGACCTACCAGTATGCTATGGGTGTGGTATATGGGGTCACATTCAGAGAGATTGCCGCTCGTCCCACTGAATTATGGGCAGAGGTGCGGCACAGCCAACTAATTCTGCAGCTACTACATCCATAGCACCTCCAGCTCGAGGCACCCCGGCACCCGGAGGACGTGGGGCAGCTAGGGGTGGTGCACAGAATTCGGGAGGACCCATCAGATTTTATGCTATGTGAAGGCGTCGGGAATTAGAGGCTTCTCCAGATGTTGTCACAGGTATATTGTCTGTCTAATCCCATGATGTATATGCGCTTATTGATCCCGGTTCCACTTTGTCATATGTTACTCCTTATGTTGCTATGGAATTTGGGATAGAACCAGAACAACTTCATAGTGGTCGGGACACTGTGGCTGATCCTATTGAATTGAGAATGGTCGATTTTGATGTGATAATGGAGATGGACTGGCTTTATTCTTGTTTTGCCAAGCTTGATTGCCGAACCAGAACTGTTAGGTTCGAATTTCCAAATGAGCCAGTTATTGAGTGGAAGGGTGGTGATATGGTGCTAAATGGTAGGTTTATTTCCTACCTTAAGGCCACAAAGATGATTAACAAGGGGTGTATTTACCATTTGGTCCGGGTTACGGACACTGATGCTGAGGCACCTACGCTTGAGTTTGTGCCTGTTGTGAATGAATTTCCAGGAGTCTTTCCGGATGAACTCCCTAGGATCCCATCAGACAGGGAGATTGATTTTGGGATTGATATGATGCCAAACACACATCCTATATCTATTCCACCCTACAGAATGGCATCGGCAGAATTGAAGGAGCTAAAGGAACAATTGAGAGATTTGTTAAAAGAGGTTCCGGCCAAGTGTATCTTCTTGGGGCGCACCGGTCCTTTCTGTAAGAAAAAAGATGGGTCACTGAGAATGTGTATTGACTATCAGCAACTTAATAAGGTCACAATCAAGAATAAGTACCCACTGCCAAGGATAGATGACTTGTTTGATCAATCGCAAGCTGCCAGGTACTTCTCCAAGATTGATTTAAGATCTAGGTATCACCAATTGAAGATCAGGGAGCAGGATATTCCGAAAATAGCTTTTAGAACCGATATGGGCACTTTGAATTTTTGGTGATGTCTTTTGGGCTAACAAACGCCCCAGCAGCTTTCATGGATCTTATGAACCAAGTTTTCAAGTCGTTCCTCGATTCTTTTGAGATAGTGTTCATTGACGATATTCCTGTATATTCACCAAGTTGAGAAGAACATGCCGATCATCTCAGAGTAGTTCTGCAAATCCTACATCAGCACCAGTTATATGCAAAGTTTTCAAAGTGTGAATTTTGGCTTGAATCGGTCATATTATTGGGTCATGTAGTCTCTAGTGAGGGAATTAAGGTTGATCCTCAGAAAATTTCAGCTGTGAAGAATTGGCCGAGGCCAACAAGTCCAACAGAGATTTGCAGTTTCTTAGGCTTAGCTGGATAATACAGAGAGTTTGTGGAGGAGTTTTCTACTCTTGCCTCTCCATTGACTAAATTTACGCAGAAGGCAATTAAGTTCCAATGGTCAGATGCGTGTGAAAGAGTTTCCAGGAGTTGAAAGCAAGATTGACTACGGCACCGGTGTTAACTCTACTAGAGGGTATAGATGGATTTGTGGTATATTTTGATGCTTCAAGAATTGGGCTTGGGTGTGTATTAATGCAACATGGAAAGGTGATAGCTTATGCTTCTATACAACTAAAGAAAGATGAAAAGAACTATCCAACACATGATTTAGAAGTTGCGGCGGTGGTATTTGCATTGAAAATTTGGCGTCATTATTGATATGGGATCCATGTGGATATATTCACGGACCATAAGTGTCTTCAATACATTTTCAAGCAGAAGGAATTGAATCTGAGGCATAGAAGATGGCTTCAGTCTCTCAAGGACTACGACATTGATATTCTATATCATCCGGAAAAGGCCAATGTTGTGGCAGATGCTCTTAGCCGGAAATCCATAGGTAGTTTGGCTCACTTGGAGGCATATCAAAGGCAACTGGCCAAGGAAGTTCACTGATTGGCTAGTTTGGGAGTTCGTCTTGCAGACTCTAGTGAAGGAGGGGTAATTGTGCAAAATAGGGTTGAATCATCGCTTGTTGTGGAAGTCAAATAGAAGCAATACAACGATCCATTGTTGGTGCAATTGAAAGAGGGGATTCATAAACATAAGACCATGGCCTTTTCTCTTGGCATAGATGATGCTACACTAAGGTACAAAGGGTGACTATGTGTTCCAAACGTGGATGGTCTCCGTGAAAGAATTATGACTAAAGCTCACACTTCTAGGTATTTTGTGCACCAGGTTCTACAAAAATGTATCATGATCTTAAGGAAGTCTATTGGTGGAATGATATGAAGAGGAATGTAGCGGAATTTATGGCAAAGTGTACAAATTATCAACAAGTGAAGGCCGAACACCAAAGGCCCGGTGGGTTGGCACAGAACATAGAAATTCCAATGTGGAAGTGGGAAATGATTAATATGGACCTTGTGGCAGGATTACCGCGCACTCCGCACAAGTTTGACTCAATTTGGGTAATTGTGCATCCACTCACGAAATCAACACACTTTTTATCGGTTAAGTCTACCGACACAGCGGAACAGTATGCTCAATTGTATATCAAAGAAATAGTCAGGCTGTATGGCACTCTAGTTTCTATCATTTATGATCGGGGGGCACAATTCACTGCTAATTTTTTGAAGAAATTTCAGCAAGGTTTGGGTACTCAGGTAAATCTTAGTACAGTCTTTCACCTGCAGACTGACGGACAGACAGAGCAAACTATTCATACGCTTGAGGATATGTTGCGTGCTTGCGTTCTAGACTTCAAAGGTAGTTGGGATGATTATTTACCACTCATAGAATTTTCCTACAACAATAGCTATTACGCTAGCATTCACATGGCACCGTTCGAGGATTTATATGGTAGGAGATGTAGATCTCCGATTGGGTGGTTTGAAATTAGGAAAATGGAATTGATAGGGCCAGACCTCGTGCATCAGGCTATGAAAAAAGTTAAAATCATTAAGGAGTGATTGAAGACTTCTCAGAGTCATTAGAAATCCTATTCGGATGTTTGTCGTAGGGATTTGGAGTTCAAAGAATATGATTGGGTATTCTTGAAAGTTTTCCCCATGAAGGGTGTAATGCGATTTGGTAAGAAAGGGAAATTGAGTCCGAGGTATGTCGGACCGTACAAAATCATTCAGAGGATCGGTGAGGTGGCGTACAAACTTGAGCTACCACCTGAGATGTCATTAGTACACCTGGTGTTTCATGTGTCTATGTTGAAGAAAGTAGTTGGAGATACGACACTCATTGTTTCGATTGAGACTATTGAGGTAAATGAGAAATTGACTTACGAAGAGATTCCAGTTTCTATTATTGATCGGCAAGTCCGAAAATTGAGAAATAAAGAAATTGCCTCTATGAAAGTGTTATGGCAAAATCAACAGGTTGAAGAGGCTACTTGGGAGGCCGAGGAAGAAATGAAGAAAAAGTATCCTTATTTGTTTGAATGACCATGTATTTATAAACTTGTTATCTAGGAAAATTATAAGGCTTACTTTCTATGAATTTTGTATCATTTGTACAATTGGCATTAAGGGTGTTCCTTTCTGGTAATACATTGCTTGTGAGGCCACAATTTGTGTTGTTTTGTATTATGTTACGTCGTTGGATTATGTATATGCTGTTATGATGTGTTTCTGGGGCTCTCTGACGGGTGGATAGGCCTAGTTACAGGGGAAACTCTGGCGAAATATTTTGAAATTTGGGGAGTTAGTCAAATTTGGGGTTGCTGGTGTGTGGTATGAAAACTGAGTTGCATAATATGCTAATAACAGATTTTGACCCTCATTCGAGGATGAATGATACTAAGTGGGGGAGAATGTAAGGTCCCGTAAAATTTTGCAAAGGAAAAGAATAATATTTCATGGTGTCGGACTAGGCTTACGTGTTTGAGGATTGTAGAAATTCGCGGCTCACACTTTTTGGGTAGAAAAATGTACTAGAAAGTAAAGGAACAATTTTGGCAGCGAAATGCAATTCTGTGGTCCGTTATGCGACCGCAGAATCACTCTACGGGCCGCATAATGGCCGCAGAAGTGAGGTAGGAGAGGGTCAGTTTGGATGCAATTCTACGGTCGACTATGCGACCGCATAACTATTCTGCGATTCATTATGCGACCGCAGAACAAGTCTGCGGACCGCATAGTGACCGTAGACACAGACATATTTTTTGCCGGTTCTAGAAAGCAATTATGCGACCGATATGCGGTCCGCATATCGATTATACGATCGTATATGCAATCGCAGACCTTGTTCCGGAGCTCCATTTTTGGGTTTTTAAAACCCGACCCTACTTCGTTAAATGCACGCTTTGGGCCATTTGTGAGCTAAAATCTGACATTTTAGAGTGAGAGAGAGTGCCCTAGAGTGAGAAGGTATTCCTCAATAACTGTTCTTCAATTCTTGCTCAAATTGTGGAAGATTAAGAAGGGAAACTCACTAGGTACTTATCCTAGAGGTAAGATTCTACACCCTAACCCTCAAATTCGAATTTTGTCTGGAAATGGATAATTAGCCAGATAATATTTGGGTATGAGAGTTGTTTATTTTACATTCGGGTGTTATCAAATGGTGTAGGAAGATGTTTGAGCTAAAAATGGTAAAGATTGAGTTGTGGGATGATGGAATCCTCCATAAAAGGATCTTGAAACCTTAATGCACACCTAGTGTTTGATAAAATGCTCAAATGAGCTAGAACCATGAGCATCTTCCTAATTTTGGTTCAATTTGTTATATTTCTAAAATAGATTGAAGTTGCTAAGAATTTCAAAACATTTTAGAGTTTAAGGAAGCTCCATGGAGGTATGTTGGCTACACTCTTCTCTTAGAATTAAATTCCACGATATTCATGTAAATTATATAAGTTCCGAGTGGTTTATTATAAAATTGACTATTCCAAGTAAGATTGGGTTGAAAGATATATGTTCAACAAGTATCCCAAATGTTTTATTTATGTTATGTTATCAATTGAGGATGTGTTAAAATATGGGTTATGCATTAATAATATTTTGACTTCAAGTCAAGTTCAAACGAAGGCTATTATGCCAAATTTTATGAAGTATCTCTATTGCCTTAGACTCTTAATTACCCACATGTATACTACACACCTTGAATTGAATTGTTGTTATTGGTAATGATGATGTTGATGTTTGAAAGTGAAAAGGTGAGCGTGAAATACTAAATACAGACAACGTGCCAAGAATGATTATATAATTATGGCCATTAGTGCAAATGAAATGTAATTATGTGAAAGAAGTATGAAATGCGATGATTGATATAAAAAGGTTGATGTCTCGAATAAGACAGCCTAGCTGATCGGGTCATGATTGGACACCATGCCGCACACATGGTGGTGATTGTGCTGGAAATTGTAATTGAAATGGTAATTGTGGTCGATTTCCTTAATGGATAGCCTAGCCGATCGGGTCGTGATCGGACTTCGTGTTAAAGATGGTGGTATTGATATTGAGAGTAATTGTGGTTGATGTCTCTAATCAGATAGCCTAGACTATCGGGTCGTGATCGGACTCCGTGCTTAGAGTACGGTGGTATTGGTATTCTGAATAATGATATTGTGAACAATGGTATATCGATACTAAAAATCTCCAAATGTGAGATATGGAAATTAATTTGAACACTATCTTGATCCTAAATTGAGGTTTGATGTTGATTAAGGCTTTCATTGATATTATGATATCCTTGTTTGTATTATTTGTTCTATTGAGAGGGTGTTTAGTTATACATACTAGTGCTATTCGACAGTAATAACATCTGTTTTGCCGGGGGCGCCGCATCTTTAAATGGATGCAGGTGGTTCCACAGCAGGAGATATTGATCAGTGATAGCAGTACACCTTATTCCCGGCCGACTTGGTGAGCCCTACATCATCCCGAGGCCATGAATCTTTTGTACTTTGTGTATTTTGTTTGAGGTATAGTTGGGGCCTTATTGCCGGCATTATCATTGTACTTTTCCTTATCTATAGAGGCTCCGTAGACAAAGTGTGGGTTGTATAATGGTGCTGGGGAAGTCAAACGCGTTGTGCTGTGTTTGAATTACTATTTCCACTTCAGATTATGAAAATGTGTGAGTGAAATTGAGACTTTAAATGAAGTAACTAATGGTAAGAAATTGGTATTGCAGACATGATCACTTTATTGTTTGATTAATGAAGATATACATTCTCTTTATACATTCTCTTGCTCGGTCGGGTTCACTCAGTTGAGCGTCAGTCGCGCTCCTTGGTTTTGGGGCATGACAGAAGGGCTCCTTCAGCCCAATCGCTATAACAAGACAATCATGGCATATATCAATGAAATATGTTGCGGCATGCAGCTTGATCCCATAAATATCCTCATAATCAGGCCCTCAGCCTTACTCGGTCATCAACCTCTCCAGTCTCTCGGGCTCTCAGAAATCATGATAAGCAGCCCAAACAGCAATGATATGATGCGTCAATAATGAACAATAGAGACTGAGATGTAATATGCAAGTAAAATTGTGACTGAGTACAAAACAGCAATTAGAAGATAATTCAACATGTACACAATCTCTGTGGGTCTCTATAGTGCCAACACATAGATTAAACATGATTTCTAACATGCTTTGTGGTTCAATTTTTCTAATACATGGAGAATTTATAGATAATGACATATTTTTCAACTACACAGTTCCATGAAATTTGACCAAGTCATAATTCCTACGGAGCATGCCCACACGCCCATCACCTAGCATGTGTGTCACCTCAAAACCAATCACATAACACGTAATCTGCGGTTTTATACCCTCAAAACCAAATTTAGAACTGTACTTACCTCAATCCGAGAAAATCTCTACTTCAACACACTCTTGCCCCGCGAAGCGGCCTTCGAATGCTTCGAATCTTGCCATAAACAATACGATATAATCAATACGGGCTAAAGTAATCAATTTCATAAGGAAATGCTAAGCTATTAATCAAAAATCAAAAATTCGACTCAAAAGCCGGCCCCCGGTATCACGTCTCGGAATTCGATAAAAGTCACAAAACCCAAAAGCACATTCAACCACAAGTCTAACCATATCAAATTTATCAAAATTCGACACCAAATCATCACCCAAATCCCTAAATCAAACTCTCCAAATCCCTAGCCTCACACTCCCAATTTACACCTTAAATATATACCAACTAGGTGGGAAAATCAATGGGGAAGCAAGATTATTGATCAAAAATGAGCACAAGGGACTTACCTCAAGAATCCCCTCGAAAACCCTCTCAAGGATCACCCAAACCCGTGCTTGAAATGTTTGAAATGAAGCCAAAATCGTGAACCCTTGTTTTAATAATCTTCCTAGGCTTTCCGCTTCTGCGGCATCGCAGAAACGACATCACACGCGCATTTGCGGCTTATTCCTCTCCTGCGGTCCTTCACTCTGCTTCTGCGGACTCGCTTCTGTGAGTATCCAAGCCACTTCTTCTGACCAAGCCCATCTGCCCAGTTCCGCTTCTGCGGTCCCCCTGCCACATATACGGTGACGCAGATGCGGAATTATCCATCACACCTACGTGCCTTGCACTTCTGCGCACCTCTCACCGCACTTGCGGCCACGCAAGTGCGGAAACCTTATCGTACCTGTTACCATCTGCACACTCCCCTCCAATCTCGCACTTGCGCAAGCCAGCCCACACCTGCGAGCTCGCACCTGCGATCAAAGCTCCGTAGGTGCGGTTACATCAGCAGAGGTCCATCTTCAGCAATCACTCAACTTCAACTTTTGATCCGTTAACCATCCGGAACCAACCCGAGGCCCCCGGACCTCAACCAAACATACCAATAAGTCCTAAAACCTCATATGAACTTAGTTGCGCCCTCAAATCAGATCCAACAACTTCAAAAACAAGAACCGCACCCCAATTCAAGCCTATTGAAACTAAGGAAAATTCAACTTCTACAAATGACGCCGAAACCTATCAAAACACGTCCGATTGACACTAAATTTTGCACACAAGTCACATTTGACATTGTGGACCTATTCTAACTTCCGGAATCAGAATCTGACCCCGATAGCAAAAAGTCCACTCTCAGTCAAGCTTTCCAAAAATTTCAACTTTTACCATTTCAAGCCTAATTCCACGACGCACCTCCAAATCACAATCCGGTCATGTTCCTAAGTCCAAAATCACCCAACGGAGCTAATGGAACCATTAAAACTCCATTCCAGAGTCATTTACTCATAGATCAACATCCGGACAATCATTTCAACTTAAGCATTCAACCTTGAGACTAAGTGTCTCATTTCATTTTGAAATCTTTCCTGACCCGAACCGACTACCATGACAAGTCACATAACAGCTATAAAGTACAAAATGGGCAGTAAATGAGGAAACTGGGCTACAACTCTCAAAATGACCGGCCGGATCATTATATCCTCCCCCTCTTAAATAATTGTTTGTCCTCAAACGGGTCTAGAAACCTACCTAGAGTCTCAATTAGGTGTGGATATCTGCTCTGCATCTCCCGCTCGGTCTCCCAAGTTGCCTCCTAACCTAGCTGACCTCTCCACTACACCTTCATAGAAGCTATGTCCTTTGACCTCAACTTTCAAACTTGCCAACCCAAAATGGCCACCGGCTCCACATCATAAATCAGATCACCATCCAACTGAACTGTGCTGAAATCCAAAACATGAGACAGATCACCGACATACTTGCGGAGCATAGAAACATGAAATACTGGATGCACAACCGACAAAATAGGTGGCAAGGCAAGCTTGTGAGCCACCTCCCTAATCCTCTGAAGTACCTCAAATGGCCCAATATATCGAGGGCTCCACTTGCCCTTCTTCCCGAACCTCATAACACCCTTCATAGGCGAAACCTTGAGCAGTACCTTCTCCCCAACCATGTAAGCAACATCACGGACCTTCCTGTCGGCATAACTCTTCTATATAGACTCTGCCGTGCAAAGCCGCTCCTGAATCATCTTAACCTTGTCCAAAGCATCCTGGACCAAGTCAATACCGAATAGCCTAGCCTCACCAGCCTCAAACAAACCCACCGGAGATCTACACCATCTCCCATACAAATCTTCATATGGAGCCATCTGGATGCTCGACTGGTAGCTGTTGTTATAGGCAAACTCCGCGAGTGGCAGAAACTGATCCCATGAACCCCCAAAATTAATGAAACAAGCGTGTAGCATGTCCTCCAATATATTAATAGTGCGCTCAGGCTGCCCGTCCATCTGAGGGTGAAACGCTGTGCTCAACTCCACTTGGGTACCTAACTCTCGCTTCATGGCCCTCCAAAACGTCGATGTAAACTACGTGCCCAATATGAAATGATGGACAACGGCATGCCATGGAGGCGGACAATTTCCCGGATGTTAATCTCAGCCAACCGCTCCGAAGCATAAGTAGTCCCAACTTGTATAATGTACACGGACTTGGTCAGTCGATCCATAATCACCCAAATAGCATCGAAATTCCTCGAAGTCCGTGGCAGCCCAATTACAAAATCCATGGTGATCCACTCCCATTTCCACTCTGGAATCTCTAACCTCTGAAGCAATCCGCCCAGTCTCTGATGCTCAGACTTCACCTGCTGATAGTTGAGGCACCGAGCTACAAACCTCACTATATCCTTCTTTATTTATTTGCACTAATAATGCTGCCTCAAATCCTGATACATCATCGTAGCACCCGAATGAATGAAATACTGCGAACTGTGGGCCTCCTCAAGAATCAACTCACGTAGCTCATCCACATTAGGCACACAAATTCGACCCTGCATCCTCAATACCACATCATCCCCAATAGTAACATCTCTGACATTACCTTGTTGCACCATGTCCTTAAGGACAAGCAAATAGGGATCGTCATACTGGCGCTCTCTGATGCGATCATATAATGAAGACCGAGAAACCACACAAGCTAGAACCCGATTGGGCTCCGAGACATCTAATCTCACAAACTGTTTGGCCAAAGCCTGAACATCAACTGTAAGAGGTCTCTCACCAACATGAATGAATGAAAGGCTACCCATACTCACCGCTTTTCTACTCAAAGTATCGGCCACCACATTGGCCTTCCCGGGATGAGACAGAATAGTGATATCATAGTCCTTTAGTAGCTCCAACCATCTCCGATACCTCAAATTTAGATCCTTCTATTTGAACAAATGCTTGAGACTCAGATGATCTGTAAACACCTCACAAGATGCACCGTATAAATAATGCCTCCAAATCTTTAATGCATGAACGATGGCAGCTAACTCCAAATCATGAACATGGTAGTTCTTCTCATGGGGCTTCAACTAACGCGAAGCATAAGTAATCACTCTACCCGCCTACATCAAAACACATCCAATACCAATCTGAGAAGCATCACAATACACTGTATAAGATCCTGAAGCTGAAGGTAAACCGAGAACTGGAGATGTGGTCAAGGCGGTCTTGAGATTCTGAAAGCTCTCCTCACACTCATCCGTCCACCTAAACATAGCACCCTTTTGGGTCAATTTGGTCAAAGGTGATGCAATAGATGAGAAACCTTCCATGAAACGATGATAATAACCGGCCAAGTCGAGAAAGCTCTGAATCTCCGTAGCTCAGGACGATCTTGGCCAACTCTGAACAGCCTATATCTTCTTCGGATCCACCTAAATCCCCTCACTAGACATCACGTGCCCCAAGAATGCCACTGAACTAATACATTGAGAACTTAGTAAAGCTTCTCCTCCCTCAACTGCTGCAACACAATCCTCAAATGATGGGCATGCTCCTCCTGGTTATGAGAGTACACCAGGATATCATCAATGAACACTATGACAAATGAGTCGAGATAAGGCTGAAATACACTGTTCATCAGATGCATGAATGTTGTTGGGGCGTTGGTCAGCCCAAAAGACATCACAAGGAACTCATAATGACCATAACGGGTCCCGAATGCCATCTTTAGAATATCCGAGTCCTGAATCTTCAACTGGTGATACCCTGACCTTAAGTCAATCTTAGAGAACACTCTCGCTCCCTGAAGCTGGTAAAATAGATCATCAATGCGGTAAAGGATACTTGTTCTTCATTGTAACTTTGTTCAACTGCCTGTAATCAATGCACATCCGCATATTACCATCCTTATTCTTAATAAACATAACCGGTACGCCCCAAGGTGACACACTGGGTCTAATAAACCCCTTATCAAGAAGTTTTTGAAGTTGCTCCTTCAATTCCTTCAACTCAGCTGGTACGTACAATAAGATGGAATAAAAATGGGCTGAGTTCCCGGCACCAAGTCAATATCCCTGTCGGGCGGCATGCCCGGCAGGTCTGCAGGAAACACATCCGAAAAGTTTCGCACCATCGGAATAGAATCAATAGAAGGAGTATCAGCACTAACATCCCTTACAAAGACCAAGTAAGATAAACAAACCTTCCCAACCATCCGCTGGGCCTTCAAATACAAAATTACTCTGCTGGGAACATAGTCTAGAGAACCTCTCCACTCGATCCTTGGTAACCCCGACATCGCTAGGGTCACGGTTTAAGTGTGACAATCCAGAACAGCATGACATGGAGACCACCAATCCATACCCAAGATCACGTCGAAATCAACCATACTAAGCAGTAAGAGACCAACTCTAGTCTCCAATTCCCCAATAGTCACTACACACGACCGATATACACTATCCACAATAATAGTATCACCCACTGTGTAGGTACATTAACAGATGAAACTAAGGACTCATGGGGCATATCCAAATAATGAGCAAAATACGATGATACATACGAATAAGTGGAACTAGGGTTAAATAATACAGCGGCATCCCTATGGCATACTAAGACAATACTTGTGATCACTGCATCTGAAGTAACAACATCTGGTCTGGCAAGAATAGCAGAGAATCGGTCCTAGCCTCCACCTGATTGGCCTTCCCCTCTTTGGCGACCCTAGCAAACTGAGACCCACCCCGGGCTGGCTGGGCGGGTGGTGAAGTAATTAGTGCTGAAGTCGTAACCTGACTCCTCTGCTGCACTGGACCTCCCGGGCGATGAGGACACTGCCTCCACATAGGCCCAAACTCCCCACACTCGAAGCAACTCCCTGTGCTGGTGCTGGTGGGGATTGAATCGGGCCCCGAGAACCAGAATAACTGCTAGAAGCACCCGGTGCAAATGAACCCTGAACTGAAGGAGCACGGGACGAACTCTAGGTTGGAAGGGCACTGAGAGATGACCGACCCTGATGAGTATTGTTTGAACCATGGTTGGATGATGCACCACGGTGAACTGGACGAGCCGTGTGTGCGTGCCTATAAGGACGACCCCTGTTGTGGTAGAACTGACCTCCAGAAGGAACACCGCTGAAACCGCCCAATCCACAAGGCCTCTTGGCCTCCCTCTCTCCACGCTCCTGGCTGCGGACCATCTCTATATGCCGAGCAATGTCAACCACCTCATTAAAAGTAACACCAGACACCCTCTCCCAAGTCATAAGCAACTGCAGTTGATATGTGAGGCCATCAATGAACCTCCTAATCCTCTCCCTATCAGTGGGAACCAACCAAACTGCATGATGAGCCGACTCAAAAAACCTCATCTCGTACCGCATCACAGACATGCCCTCCTGTCGTAACTACTTAAAGTATCTGCGCATCTCATCCCTGCGAGACTGTGGCACGAACTTATCCAAAAAGAGAACGGAGAACTCCTGCCATGTAAGAGGTGTTGCACCAATCGCATGCGCCTCTTATAACCCTCCCACCATATGAAGGCAGCCCCAGTGAACTAAAAAGTAGTGAATAAGACCCCACCGATCTCCAGAATACCAGCCGTGTGAAGCATCTGTTGGCACTTATCCAAGAAACCCTAGGCCTCCTTTGACTCAGCATCATTAAATGATAGAAACTGAAGCCTCCCAAATCTCTCAAGTCGCCTCTGCTCATCATCAGTCATAACGGGGTCTACTCGGGCCTGGGCAGCTACAACGGGCTAGGCTGGTAGTACCCCCGGTATCTGAAGTCCCTGCATCACCTACTCTGGAGTACGGGCAGCAGGAGTATGAGTACCTCCCCAAGCCTGAGAAGTGGCTGGTGCGGCCTGAGCCGAAACCACATGAGCAAGGCCAGTGCAAACTATTAATATATGGCCCAATGCCTCCTGAAGAACTGAAATCACAATGGGCATAGCTGGTGCCTGAACTGGCCCCACTGGCTCAACCACAACTGGAACCTGCTCCTAAGCTGGAGCAACTGGTAGATCTGCAGGTGCTGCTCTAGCTGTTGTATGAGCTGTACCTCTGCCCCTACCGTGGCCCCTACTGCGACCTCCACCTCTCAGGGCCCTAGCTGGTGGTACGGGTGGTTGTTCGTCATGCCCGATAGCATGTGTCCTCACCATCTGTAAAAGAATAGAACAATAGAAATTTAGTGAGCGGAATCAACAAATCCGCACGACAAGAATACAAGAATGTGAAGTTTTCTAAGGGTTCGGCGGCCTCTCAAAGATAAGTACAGACGTCTTTGTACCGATCCGCAAGACTCTACTAAACCTACTCATGACTCGTGAGACCTATGTAACCTAGGCTCTGATACTAACTTGTCACGACCCAAAATCCTAACCAGTCGTGATGGCGTCTATCGTGGTACTAGGCAAGCCGACACTTCAAAATAATTCCAACACCTTTAACAGAAATGAACTAAAGCAGTCTAATGATAAAAGTTCTCATAAACCAAGGATAGAAACCCCAAACAAAATGCGGAAGCTCCCAACTATCGGGGTGTCACACAGTACATGAGGATCTATACATCACAAGTCAGGAAAATACTGTCTATGATAGTCTGAAACTAAATACAATAAGCGGAAGATAAGGAAGGAGAGACAAGGTCTGAGAAATGCCCGTCAGCTACCTTGGAATCTCCCAAAATATCAACTGTGTGATGAAATCAACACTCACCGTGTTCGAAAACACCTGGATCTGCCTACGAAGTGCATGGTGTATCTTGAGTACAACTAACTCAGTAAGCAACAATGACGAGCTTCACGGCTAAAGTTTAATTACAGTAATTTCAACATAGTAAGGTAGGAATGCTTTGAGGTTCAACAATTAAGGCCAAAAACAATAATTCATGTCAAGTTCAACTGAAACAGAAGATAATATCCCTCAGAAATTTCAAGACAGTGATATATGATAGCTGAAGTGCAACAATAATGAAGTAAATGCATCCTCTTAGAGCAACTGTCACTCAGTCCTCCCATTCACTCCAACCTCACAATCACTCTTTCCTCAAAGTCACTCATTCCTCTCAATCACTCAGCACTCGGCACTCGACACTCGGCACTCGGCACTCGCGCTCACACTCGCACAGTAGGTACCTGCACTCACTCGGGGTATGTACAGACTCTGGAGGGGCTCCTTCAGCACAAGCGCTATAACAGGTCAATCATGGCGTATATCAATGAAACATGTTGCGGCGTGCACCCTGATGCCATAAATATCCTCATAATCAGGCCTTCGGCCTCACTCAGTCATCAACCTCTCCAGTCTCTCGGGCTTTGAGAAATCATGATAAGCAGCCCAAACAGCAATGATATGATGCATCAATAATGAACAATAGAGACTAAGATGTAATATGCAAGTAAAATCATGACTAGGTATAAAATAGCAATAGCAGATAATTTAACATGTACACGACCTTTGTGGGTCTCTACAATGCCAACACATAGTCTAAACATGATTTCTAACATGCTTTGTGGTTCAATTTCTCTAATATATGGAGAATGTACAAATAACAATAGATTTTTCAACTACACAGTTCCATGGAATTTGACCAAGTCACAATTCCTACAGTGCACGCCCACACGCCCATCACCTAGCATGTGCATCACATCAAAACCAATCACATAACATGTAAGCTGGGGTTTCATCCCCTCATAACCAAATTTAGAACTGTTGTTTACTTCAATTCGAGAAAATCTCTACTCCACCACACTCTTGCCTCGCGAAGCGGCCTCCGAATGCCTCGAATCTTGCCATAAACAATTCGATATAATCAATACGGGCTAAAGGAATCAATTCCATAAGGAAATGCTAAGTTATTAATCAAAAGTCAAAACTTCGACTCAAAGGCCAGCCCCCTGGACCACGTATCGGAATTCGATAAATGTCACAAAACCCGAAGGCCCATTCAACCACGAGTCTAACCATACCAAATGTATCAAAATCCGTCATCAGATCGTCACTCAAATCCCCAAATCAAACTATCCAAATCCCTAGCCTCAAACTCCCAATTTACACCTTAACTACACACCAACTACATGGAAAAATCAATGAGGAAGCAAGATTATTGATAAAACATGAGCACAAGGGACTTATTTCAAGAATTCCCTCGAAAACCCTCTCAAGAATCGCCCAAACCCATGCTTGAAATGTTTGAAATGAAGCAAAAATTGCGAACTCTTGTTTTAATAATCTGCCTAGGCTTTCCTCTTCTACGGCATCGCAGAAGCGACATCACACGCGCATCTGCGGCTCATTCCTCTCCCGTGGTCCCTCACTCCGCTTCTACGGACTCGCTTCTGCGAGCATCCAAGCCGCTGCTACGGACCAAACCCATCTACCCAATTCCACTTCTGCGGTCTCCTTGCCGTATCTGTGGTCATGCAAATGCGAAATTACCCATCGCAACTGTGCACCTTCCGCTTCTGCGCACCTCTCACCGCACCAGTGGCCACACAGGTGAGGAAAACTCCTCCCACCTGCGACCACCTGCACACTCCCCTCCAATATCGCACATGCGCAAGCCAGCCCGCACGTGCGAGCTCGCACCTGCGATCAAAGCTTCGCAGGTGCAGTTACACTAGTAAAGGTCCATCTTCAGCAATCACTCAACTTTAACTTTTGATCCGTTAACCATACGGAATCAACCCGAGGCCCCCGGGACCTTAACTAAACATGCCAATAAGTCCTAAAATATCATACGAACTTAGTCGCGCCCTCAAATCACATCAAACAACTTCAAAAATATGAATCGCACACCAATTCAAGCCTATTGAAACTAAGGAAAATTCAACTTCTACAAACAACGTCGAAACCTATCGAAACACGTCCGATTGACCCCGAATTTTGCACACAAGTCACATTTGATATTACGGACCTATTCCAGCTTCCGAAATCGGAATCCAAACCCGATAGCAAAAAGCCCACTCTCGGTCAAACTTTCCAAAAATTCCAACTTTCACTATTTCAAGCCTAATTCTACCACGGACCTCCAAATCATAATCCAGACACGGTCCTAAGTCCAAAATCACTCAACGGAGCTAACGGAACTATCGAAACTCTATTCCAAAGTTGTTTACTTATAGATCAATATTCAGTCAATCATTTCAACTTAAGCTTTCAACCTTGAGATTAAGTGTGTTATTTCGTTCTGAAATCACTACGGACCCAAACCGACTACCCCGGCATGTTATATAATAGCTATAAAGTATAAAATGGGCATTAAATGGGAGAACATGGCTACAACTCTCAAAACGACCGGCCGGGTCGTTATTAAAATGAAATGATGTGAGAAAGGTTATGAAATAGGCCTTGATTCAACTGTTCCAAACTCACTTCAAAAATATATTTGCCTAAGAGCTTATATACCCTAGTGATGCCCAAATGTGGCTGTTTTAACTAATGCATTGCTTTGTAAGTATGTCCAATGTTTTTTGAGCTCTTATATCTTCATGAGTTGAAATTGTGTATTTCCCTTGTTTGGGAAAAGTATTTCAAGAACAAATGATGTGTTACACGTTTATGATTTTAACTTGTGGTTCGGTTGCCAATCATTTTACTCCATTTCTTGGAAAGAAATCTATTTTGTTTAAAGTCTTCATTACTAATAAACCTAACGTTGTGATTTTCGGAATATTTTATTTGTTGGTATTTATGATGATGATCCATGAAAGTAAAAAAATAAAAGTGTGGAATATGAGATACGGCCATCGTGCCATGAATACAAAATCATACGTATGGCCAATAGAGCCAAGGAAATAATGATGTTGTGAATAATTGAAAGTACTAACGAAGCTATATATATATATATATATATTGTGAAAGGTTAAAAGGTGAATATAAAAATATTTGTACTTTTATTTCCCTTGTGTACAAAATAAAAATATTTTTGGGAGTATCATTAGCAAATCGAGGAAGGGTGGGTCATAAGGCCTACACCCGAAACTACACGTATCGGTGTAGGGGTGGATTGTGATTATTTCCCTTATTTGGGAAGAGATTAAAATATTGAGGTGATTGTGAGTATTCCCCTTAATTGGGATGAGATTGATATTAGCTGTGAATTAGAAATTCAACCCACACGGCATATGTGGGAGGGTGGCCTAGCCGATCGGGAGGAGATCGGATGCCACGTTGCGCACATGGTGGTACTACTCTTAGAAATACTTTTTTCGTATCACATGTCAAACCACATTGTTTGTGGGGAGATGGCCTAGACGATTGGGCGTGATCGGACTCCATGCTAAACATACGGTGGTATATCGGTGCTAATGATCCCCCAACCAAAAATATATATTATTTTTATATTTTGAAAATTGTTATGTTTTAACTGGGCATTTGGATATTGTTGATTGTGATTTGCTGTTTCTATGGTTTTTCCTTTCTCATATTGGGAATTCTATTTTGAAAGAGGACATTTAGCTTTACATACTAGTACTATTCCATATATACTAACGTCCCTTTTGCCTGGGGTGCTGCATCTTCAATGGATGCAGGTGGTTCATCAGCGGGCAATTGTGATCCTCGTTAGCAGTTACTCTCTATTAAGCAGATTTTGGTTAGCCTTACTCATGTCATTTGACGTTGTACTTTATGTTTTGAGGTATAGCCGGGGCCTTGTCGCTGGCACTTCCATACTACTCTTCTATTGTACTTAGAGGCTCCGTAGATAGGTTGTGGATGGTGTTTGATATTGGGAATTAAACTAGTAAGTGTTGGTATTTGGGAAAACATATTTTACATCATATCTATAAACTTGTAATATTTTGGAAATCATGAATGGATATTCTTTAGTAATGGAAAAATAATGTGGAACACTTAACTCTTCTCATGTCTATCACTTGTACTGATTCTTATGTTGTTAATGGGCAAGGTTGGGTAGAGGGCATCTAGAAGGCTTGCTTAACTAGGGTATCTCGGTTGAGCGTCGATCGTACTTCCTGAGGTCGGGGCATGACAAAACCCCTTCAACTCCTCCCCAAAAATCCCACCCAAACCCTAGGTGATTTCGGGTTGTGCGAAGCGATTCTAGTGCCGAAAAACCCAGACATCTTGCTGATTTCCCTTTCTCCTTCTTGTAGCTGCATTGGAGGACTGATTTTGGATGAAGAGGGACTAGGTTTCATGGGTTTTACTTATTCCAAGGTAAGTTTATGCTTCTCTTTCCCTTATCTAAGCTTCTACGAGTTATAGCTCGATCGTAAAGACTAGAACTTGCGAATTTTGAAAGAGTAGTATGTTATTTGGTGTGGCATCACTGTTGGCTGGTTTTGAACTTAATTTTGAGTTGAATTCATGGTTGTTTTATATGAGAATAGGCTTAATTATATTTTGTTGGTTGTGTTTCTCTATTTGAAAGAAAAGACAAGTCGGAAACGTATTTTAGTAATCTAAAAATAATGTTTGAGTTGCTAAACTTATGGGACTGTTATGGGGTCATTTCAAAGTTGTATTGTGGATGAAAATTAGTAGGGATAATTTAATATGTGAAGGTTAATATTATTGATAATCTGTAAGGAAGAAGGGGTTTAAAACTATAGTTGTTTAGTCACAAACCGAGCTTGTCGCTCGTTGGGATTGTTAAAGTATTTTGAAAGGCTTATTATGAGTATTGTTGATGTTGTTTGGGTTGTGGTTAGTTGTTATAACTTGTGGGAAGTCATATAAACAAGGGAGGTGTTGTCCGTTTTATGGTAGAATAAAGTGTGTCATTCAAATAGGATAAGTTATGGCATTCGTATTGTTACGAAAGTATTGTTCATTGCTTGTAGACACGGGAGCTGCAGGTTAAGTTAACTTGAGGATTGGACGGGATATTTTGAGGTATGTAAGGTCTTTCTTTCTTTTCTTTGGCATGATTCCGTAATTTATGTTTCCCTTATAAGGAATTCATGGGGACGAGGCTTTGTATACGTACTATACCGATGATTAAGGTCTGTTCACGAGTATAGTCATACGAATGTTGAAATGGATTGTGTTGGTCGTAGTTTCATGTATTCTTAAGGAGTAAATAGAGCCTTCCAAAAGGTCCTTGTCTTTTATATGTAACAAGACGTCCAGATGTCAGTTAAAGATTACGCACAAATGATCTAATGAATCAGAAGCAATATGGTTTCTTTATAATGAGGGATAGTTATACAGGAATAGTTCAACAAAGTAGCATAATGTATAGTTTGCAGAAAGATAAGAATAATTTGACCTAAAGAATTACATGACTTCCAATACTTATATGTTTGTGTTCACAAAACTAATAAAGACCCAAAAAGCTAGTTATGTTGCCCTCAAGTTAAGTAACGTTGATTATATATGAGTATGATGTTAAGAGATGATATACGCTATCTATGGAGCTGCAAACTACTGAACTTGATAAGTTTAGCAATAAGAATATAGTTGATAGAGCGTAACTCCCGCAACTATTGTTGTATATTGATGAATGTATATGTATATGTTTAACGAGTAGCCTCATAAGCTAAGCATATTACATAGCTATAAGTAGACAAAACCATGCAATCCCAAGAAATGAGTCGTGATGTGAAATAAGGATAAAAGTGTGATTCTGAAATAGTTACCACGTTCTTTACGGCTAAATAATATAGAATACAAAGTATGACGTAACAAGCAGCTAAGGAATAAGGATTAGTTACTGTAATAAGTTACTCACGAACTTATATGTTTATGAATAAGAGTTTATCTATTAATGATTGAATGATGTTTGCATGAGCGATATGAAATAAGTATGTATAAGACATGATCCCTACAGACTGTCTACGAATGCATAGGTGTACAATGAAGCCCTACGGACTGTCTATGAACGCGTAGGTGCATAATGAAGGTTGGTTATGGACGGTCTCAGTTGTACGAATAGCCAGACCTCGGAATTGTGAGTCGTATGGACGGTCTACTATGTTACACGCATGATCCACTGCTATTCATGTTTACGAGTGAGCCCTACGGACGGTCTCTTATGAAAAGCGTTTAGATATAAGGCATGATGACTAGAAGAATATTATAGATGAAGTTCCATAATATGATTGTTTCCAATACAAATAGCATATAGGAACAAGTTCAGGTATATCATGACACAAATTAGATGTATATATGATAGTCATGACATTAGATGTTCTCGGCCAACAGAGCCTTCCCTTTTCAGTTTACATCCTTTATAAGGTAAGTTGGATAATTCAATACTTAGATATGTTACGAGTCAGAGTAAGGTAAGTATGATTCCTGGATCTTATTGACCCTCCAGATTTTTTTCAGTATATCATATATACATGTCAGTTCAGTTTCAATTAAGTTATTCATATGTTATCTACCTTATATACTTAGTACATTTCTTTGTACTGATGTCCCATCGTCGGGGCACTACATTTATGCTTGCAAGTTCAGGTATCCAATTTGATGGGCTTTTATCATAGACGGAGTTAATATCCAAATGAGGATTGGAAAATCTCCATTTCATTCGGAGTACATCCGAGTCTAGAGGTTATCAGACTGTCCTGTGTATATATATATACTTATGGGTAGGTCACTATCTTGTCCTGATCATATTTTGATGTCAGATACTCTTAGAGGCTTTGTAGACACAGGTTCAGTGTCTATAACATGTCAGAGGCCTTGAAGGCCCGTGTGTATCCATGTTTTGAGTACGATGGCTCGCCTATACAATATTTGCCTACTAATAGTTACACGGTATGAGTTGTGGCTATTTTGGCCCATGATAGTTACAGCAAGAATTAGTTCTGCCAAGTCGACATATGTATGTTCTAGTTTTTGTCGAATGATCATGAGTTTCAGAGTGGTTTGCTCGGGCTAATACGGCACCGAGTGCCAGCCACACCTCCCTAGGTTTGGGGTGTGACAAAGAAGACTTAACTCAGTTGTACAGACTAAGATTGATAACTAGACATGGTGGAGTTGCATTCAACTTATAGAACAGTTAAATATTCAAGTACATCAGACACAACTACAATCTAATTTATTAGAGGTAGGCTGATCATAACAAAACATGTGCAGAATGACCATTGAGGTTTACAGAAGTTCATCTTATAAGATTGTTTCATACTTAGAGATACAGCTGACAATTAGGCATAAAGCTTTCACAATTATGATTCAAAGAATACTTAAAGATAACAAGCACTTATGTAAAGAAAGGAGGGCATTTAAATATTTAAACTTCATATATTTTAATTAGGTGATGAAGAGTTAAGCTGTGAGTATTCAGACAATAGCCTTAGCAACAAAATGCATAAAACAGCATGGCAGAGGTAAGGATCATAGTTGGATCATTTAAAGTAAATCTGAAACCTATACAAACACGAAAGGTCATTAAGGTATATTAAGCAGCTTAATCATATAGGTTGTTTAATAGGAATGCTTGATACAGAATAGAAATCAAAGTCATTAAGAGCACCTGGTAACTTAATCAATATTGATAAAATATAATAGCTAAACACAGATCACTAACAAAGTCAAGTGAACTAAAATAAACAATTATGGACTAATAACAAACACTATAGATTAAAACATTTAACAGAAAAACAGTAGTTCATTCATGTTTTTTGAATGAAGCAATCAAAGGAAAAGTGGAAGTACACTGACCTTTTCTAGGGAAGCAGACCAAGCATGGTTTCTAACTTAGCCGTATGAAAACCAAGATTTCAAGCTCTTAAGTAGTGAAGAAACTCAAAAAACAAAAGAAATAGAGATCAATTAGGAAAAGAAATCTAGCCTCTTAACTCGTACGAAAATTTAGACTACTGTTTGGTAGGTTGCTCGATGATGTTAGGTGTAGTTGGTTGTTGTTCTTGGTGAGAACATTTAAGACAAATATTTATAGTGGCATTCAATGCCTTAGGCTCAATAGAATTCTAATTCAGTCGTGGAGAGTGTCGAAGGGTAGTGATGTGAGCATAATCAAGTGAAAATCTTAGAAAACAGGGGGAAATCAGTAGTGATTTTACCTAAGAAGGGGAAAGTTGATAGTTGAAGAAAACCTCCATCGGGTAAGAGTCAAAATTTTCTAAGGTCGCTTTGCTTGACCTCTAGACCAAGAATAAGTATGATAACATTGTAAAATGGTCATGCATGCTACCGATTTGAAAGAACGAGGAGAAATCAGACGAGTTGAAGTTTCATCTTTTTAGATCTAGGGTTTAAGATTGAGGCTTTTGAATTTAATGATGGAAATGGAAAACAAATCACAGGCTTCATATCCTAGGGACAAAGGGATGATTTTCTGAGCTTGATTTGAAAGAACAAGGATGAAATCGGGTCAGTGATATTTTGAGCCTAGGGTTCAGATTCTGGCATTTCAAATTTAGTGATTAAAAGAGGAAATAGCAGCAGGATTCACGAATATGGAGGCACAGGAGATGATTTACAGGGAAATCTTATGACCTCGAACGAATTTGTGCAAGGTCTGGTGATTGATGTTCTTAGGAGGATGAGAGAAGAGAGAACGAAAGGGGAAAGGGGCGGCTGTGTGAATGGGAAATTATTTTAGGGTTAGGGCATTTGGGAGGCCGTCTCTACGGTTAAACTTGAGAGACGAGATCTAGATCGTTTGATCTGATGATCAATGGTCCTGATAATTCGGGAATTTAAGGGTTTTGAAGAGGAATTTTGGTATACGTCAGATCCCTTTGATCCAACGGTTAGAATTAAATCTTCTGGGTGTTTGGAAATTAAAGAGAAAATAGAGTAAAAATCATAGGTCGTTGATCATGGAAATGGACGGCCCAGGTGATTTGTGTTTGTTTTGTGAGTGACAAGGACGGGCTACATAGCTGCTTTGATTGGTTCAAATAGTTTGGGGAGGATTGCTAAACTGGAATAGAGGGTCGTTTGGACTGGGTCTGATGGGATAATTGGGCTTGGGTATTTGGGCTGAAATTAATTTAACGAATAGCTACTTTGTATTTGATTAAGGAATTGCAATTATAGCCTTTTAGTTTTTAACCCTTTTAAAATTAATTTAATTAAACTTAATTAATTTCCAATAAAATATAGTAAAATTATAATTATCAGATTCACTACTAACTATTGTAACTATTAATTTATAAAATACTTTATTTTCTAAATTATAACACTAGTTTTGAATTATCAACATAGTAATCTAATTAATCAAAATTTGAGAAGTAATTCACTAAATTAATTTAAATCTATGATGTATTAAAAATTATTTTAATAGTATTAGAGTTACAAATATATTTGTAATTACATAATTCTAATGCTAGGTTATTAATTTCAAAGGTAATACTTAATTAATTTGTGAAAATATGTAATTATTGATAGAAAATACTTTCAAAATATTCATTGCAAATACTTAAGTATAAATAAATTAATTTTAAAAAGGAGGGTCAAAATTTTCCGTTAACAGTGTCCCAACCTTTTCACAACTCTTCTCGGTTTCTTTTCACTAGAGGAAACTTTCTTGATTTTCTCGCTTGCTTCAAGTTTGAAGAATTCGAGACGCTCCTTAGCTTTGGAAATCAGCTCCAGCTTCTTATCTTCACTCGTCTTATCAACCAAATTGGATCGCTCTTGTTCATATGAAGTGGCAAGCTCGAAAAGAGAATCCAGTAAACACTCTAAAGGAGAAATATCAAAACATTCGCCTTCTTCATATCCTCAAATATCTCATTGATTTGCTCCTTATATGATGAGAAAATTTTTGCACGAGTTTTGGAGAGTCTATTGCAAATATCCACCCAAATTTCCAAGATGAATTCCTTTTTGCAATTAAAGACAATGCTATTTCCCATAAAAATAGATATTGTTGCATTTGTCATTGGTAGAACGTGAGTTATCTCATTTGAAATTTGTCTTTTTAGGGATTTGTCATGAGGGATAGATGATGCCTTTGAAGATCACTTCAATTTAGATATAGGCCCTACAATGGATTCATCACTAACTTGGAACTTATTATGTGGTGATACCATCGAATGCCCAATGGCATTTAGCTGCACAAAGAAAGGGCAAAGAAGGAAAGTAATATTTAGTAAATCCACTCGCTTATAAAAAAAGGGTGAGAGGTGAGGTTATTTTATTTTACCTCTTTGTTACAAGTTGTGTGTAATCGTGAGGGACTATCAACACTTGGAATCTCTACAACCTCTACTGGGTTAGGCCTTTTTCTTTTCCAGTATTGATCTTTGTTGGTACTTTGGCTTGTATCTTGAGGAACTCATGTGCTAAATGGAAGAACTTGAGAGTGTTTCTCTATATCCGTTGAAGTGCACACCACCTCTTTATAATTGCCTTTGAGGAGTTAAACTTCTTTTTCTTATGTTGTGTAACTACTTTTGGGATTGGAGTAGGTGGTTTGTTGACTTTTGAGAGCGTCTTTCCAGCACCTTGATCTACATCTCCTAAAGGTGTAGTAAAGTTTGGCCCAATATTGTCTACTAGAGCTTGTAGATTATCCTCAAGAAACTTCACATGCGCTTTCTCCCACCAAGATATATAATTGGTGGAGAAAAGCTTCTCCATAGAATCTCCCGTTGGGGAAAAAGCCGCACGTGATATAGATCGATATAGTGTGCAAATCCTCCAAAATTTGAGTCATTCTTCTAAATAGGCGCTACGGATATCATTATCTAAAGAAACGGGGATGTTCTAGTAAAATCTAAACGATCAAAAATGGATCAGGACAATATGGCTCGATAATGAATGAGTTATCATACCTTAAAGGGAAGTAGTTAAAGCGTAAGCTCATGAAGTAATTTGACTCCAACTCTTGAGGGGCCTCGTTAACCACATAATAATAAGGATGAGAATTAGTTAACATTGTTGATGTCCAAACTATATTCTCTCCATTGTGGATGTGTTTTCTTGCATCCTTCTTGTCAAAGGGAGTGTATTCGTCTTGGGGAACCAAGCCTCATAAAATGCTTGCAAAATGTTCGAGTTTTGATCATAAGTGAAAAGAGAGGCATAGACGGCATCATAAATATTTGTTGTACGCAGGATTTGTTGGCTTCTACCAAGTGTATCTTCGGCCTATTTCCAATATCCTGGAATATGACGATACTCGCCCTCAATTGTTATTGTGTTTCCCCAATGTATTTCTCCTTGAATTATGCGACACCCTAAGTTCAGAAGGGTTCTAGCAATGTTTACGTGGTGATGGATTGGCACTTGAAGAGACCACATCTTGGATAATGGATTAGAAGTAGACTTGTGCTCCAAAGCTTTACCTGAAGCGGGTTCCTCAAGGAAGGCCACGAGCCTGCATACCGGCCAACTTGTGGGGTGTGAATCAAATATTTGGTTTGTTCTATGCCATCTTCAGTCTCAATTATGATATATCTAAGTTTGGAGGAAGGTGAGGTATAGTCTATGAAATTTACCATCTCTTCGGGCTGCAAAGGACAAAAAAAAGTCACCAGCGTCTAAATCAAGAATATTGGAATGGATACAAAGGTATTAATGGATGATATGGCCTTTGATTTTTGGACGGGGATAAGTATCCATCCCTTCACACCCTAAGTAATCCTTCGGTTTTCGGCTGTGGATGAGTATCCATCCCTTCACACCCTAAGAGTAATCTCTCCAGTTTTCGGGCAGGGATGGACCTGAGAGTAATCTCTCTGGTTTTTGGGCGGAGATGAGTATACATCCCTTCATACCCTAAGTAACTTTCGATTTTCGGGCGGGAATGAGTATCCATCCTTTCACACCCTAAGTTATCCCTCCGATTTTGGACAGGGAAGAGTATCCATCCCTTCACACCCTAAGTTATCCCTCTGTTTTTAGGCGGGGATGAGTATATATCCCTTCACCCTATGATCGCCTTCTTCATGTGTGTATCATCTCATTAAACAAGAACATATCCTTTTCATTTGACCTACAAAAGTTAAAAAAAAAAAAAAAAA